>LPNX010723349.1:266506-289612 GCA_001517045.1 Pseudotsuga menziesii
GCTCATTTATATGTATCATTATTATGTGTGAGAATTATGAGGTAAGTTTATGCTATATGAGATAAGTTTGTTTATTTTATTTTTTTTTAGTTATTTAGGTAGTTTTAGAATATGTAAATAATTTTAAAAATTTATATTATTGAGATGAAAATATAATTTTTAATAAAATTTCTATTTGATATGGAAAGTAATTTCATTGAAAAATAAGTTGATTTTGTTCACTTATTAAGTTATTTTTATATAATTACACAAAATCAAATAATTATAAATATTACATGCCAAGATAGTTAAATAATTATGAGGCTGGTTCATATCGCATCCTTAAAAAAGCTAATGATAATTATGAGGTAGGTTCATGTGACATTATATAACTACATGAAATTCAAGTATTATTAATGGCCATAGGAGTTTGAGGTTAAGATGTTATGTCATAAGATATATAAATTGATAATTGTGAGGTTGGTTTGTGTGTCATTAAGATTTTCTCAAAAAATTAGTGATAATTATAAAAGTAGTTAATATGTCAATTTTATGAATCCATGCTTATATTAAAGTGTAGAAATTTTGAAAAATCTTGTTACTTTTGAAGAAGTGTAACCCTTAAAATTTATATATATATAATTATATAAAGATAAAAAAACAAATAATTATATATAAGGATGAGTTTCAAATAAATAACATCACTTAAATTTAGCACTAATAAACCCATGTATTATAATACACCAAAAAAACTAATTATAATTATGAACATTATAACATTATAAAAATATGTACATGTAAAATTATTATTAATATGCTAAAGAGACCATAAATTAAGATAGTATATTATGAAATGATAAGTTAACAACCATTATCAAAACTTTATGTCCATAAACAATAGAAAGGTACAAAGTAAGACTTTATATGTGAGATTTATAGGACCTTGACACATGTGGATTTTTATTAAATGTTAATACTAAAATTATGACCTTTTTTATGTGGAAAAAAAAAGTTAACAATTATGAAATTAGTTTATGTTATTTAATTTGTTTTGAAAAATAATGATAATTATATGATATATTTATTTAAGAAAGTGAGCTATATTATTTTATGAATTCATTTAAGTACTCACAAGTGAAATAATTATTAATATGTTTAAGAGTTATGAAATTAACATGATATTTCACATAACTTAATGTTTTGTGGATTGTCTTTTACTTTTAAAAAAAATATAGTTGTATTTATTGGTGAACTAATCTTTCTACATTTGTGGTGGGATGGAGGTTGATTTCTAAAACCCTTAGGTTCTCTCATAGTCTTCGCTGTCGTCAATCCCAATTAGCTAATCTTAGTTAATTACTTAACTCTGCAGTTAAGTAGTGAAGGAAAAAACTACAACATATTTTTTTGAGCGGAATTTGAAGGCTTCACATGGGATTCAACTTGTTTACCGATATCTTATCATGTTCATTCATAAAGGGGGGCTTTTAAATTGTGAAAATAAATTCAATGTATTCAAGGTATTGGTGGGTCAGGGACTAGAGTATGGGGGGTTTATAGGTATTGGGTGGTATAAAAAGGGGTATCTAGTAAAAAATATAATATCTCATAAAAATAGGGTTTTTTTAATTGGAAATATGTATTGGCAAGTGTTGGTGCTATTTTTACCCAAGCTTATGAGAAACAAAGAGGAAAACATGTTTATGTTCCCATAATGCGTGAATTGAAACTTGTCATCAAGTCAAAGTATGAGTGTGGTCACATTCAAGAGATCTGGCCGATTGATGCATGTATTCATAATGAGAAAAAGATTGACATGAGGTCAAACTCAACTGATATGTGAATGAGAAAGATATTAAGATAAAGTTACATCACTTTGTTTCTCATTGAGTAGACTCTTTCAAGTCATCAATTCAAGTTTATCGATGCCTTGGCATAGCTCCAAAATATCCTTGTAACATCTTAGCGACCAACATATTTTCTATCCCCATTGTTGGGGATCGAAGCAAGGAAATTATTTTTCCTAGGGACAACATCAATCATGTGCTCTAATTGATTAAGGTAAACAAGAATCATACTATTGGATGTTAAATTCACCTGGTGACTCCACCAAGGAAAATATGGCATATGGACACAGGCACATTCATGGCAATCCAAATCACAAAGAATTTCTATCCCTACAAGACCATATCTCTTGGAGGAACCGACATGGAAGATACCAATCACCATCACAAGGTAATCCTTATAGAAGTTTCTCTCCTCCTATTTTTGGTCCTTAATTTTATGAATCCAAATTTATATTTGAAACTCCTTGACGAGATTCTCCCCACAAAACTCCTACTACTCCCCTGGTCGAATTCCATGATTTTCCTACTGTAAACACTAAAAGTAGAGAATCTTCTTCACAGCCAAATCCGTGTAATCCTAAAACTCTCCTTACTCTAGAGGCCAAGAATGTAATATTTCAACACCTAATGTATGGAGGAGGATGCAGAAGAGTATGTGGAGGCGAAGGTGGAGGCTACCCACCACCACCTCCCCCACAAATCCATCATTGGGATGCATCCTGTCATGGGCCCTTAATATTTTCCATGCCCCTTAGTGATATGCTTGACCACCACCTCAAATTTTTGCCTAATTATGGTGGTAGTAAAGGAACTTCAGTAGAAGAACATATGGCTCACTTTCAATATTTTACTAATGATATCTGATGGAGAATGATGATGTCTACATGAGGGTGTTTACTCAAACCTTAAGGAATATGTTCATAAATAGTTTTGATCCCTCCCTACAACCTCAAGTGGGACTATGGATGAGTTAGAAACCACCTTCACGAAGAAATGGGAAGAAAAGCAGGACCACCTGTATTAAATTTAACTGATTTCTCAACCCTCAAGAAAAAAAACTCAGAATTAGTGATTGAGTTCATGGCAAGGTTTAATAAATTGTATCATAGGATCCTTGAGCATATTCAACCAATTGAAACTTCTTCTATAACTACATATGTTGGGGATTTTCCATCCAATTTTTCCATTATGTTGAGAGAAATATGATCGAACTCTCTCCTCATGATGCAAGATGATGTGAT
This sequence comes from Pseudotsuga menziesii, assembly GCA_001517045.1. Lineage (NCBI taxonomy): Eukaryota > Viridiplantae > Streptophyta > Pinopsida > Pinales > Pinaceae > Pseudotsuga > Pseudotsuga menziesii. Next base: position 269,574 of record LPNX010723349.1, read on the forward strand.
TGACGTTGAAGGTAATATGACAACTGGGGAAAAGCTTAAGTTTGTGTGTGACTTGGATAAAATAGAGAAAGGCATGTCCAAAGACGAGGATAGTACTTCACAAAGGGGGTAAAGACTCTCAGGAATCTGAGTTCGAGGAGATGTATCGAATCATAAAGAAACTATCTTACAAGATAACAAGAATGGAAACAGAAGGTAACATCCCTAATGGAACTTCTCTAGCAAGAAATCCACTTAGTTCAAATGACCATATGATCCAAAAATGATGTTCAGGTAGAAAAGAACTGACGAGAAACCTCTTCGACCTCTGGTTCGTGCAAACAATAATAATCTTCTTGAGCCTCCTGAAGAAGATGCATAGAAGAACCCGAGGAAAAGATGAATTGGTTGCATGATGAATCTAAAACAATATATCTTACATGGAATGATTCTAAGAATTCATTGCTCTATAGTAAAGTTGATTGTTATCAAGAAGGTGATGATGAATTCAACCAATCTTCTGCTTAGTAATGATTTTTTGCAGATACCCTACAAGACAAACTCCAAAATAAATATGATCTGAGGCCTAGACTTTCCCTAGATGGTACCTTCCAATCCTTAAACTAACAAATCTCCTGCAAATAAAATTGTAGATAAAACTCCACATGCTTCTCCTGCACCTAAATTAGGTAACCCATTAAAGGACAAAATCCAAGAAGGAACAAAAACCCCAATCTCTTATCCATCTGATAGACATTTTCCAAAAAGAGTTGACCATGATTCTAATGACTCTGATAAGAATTATTCATCTTGGAGCAAGAATTGGGAAAAATTAAAATCCTCCTTCTTGTGACTAAGTTGGCCAAGAATCCTACATATAAGAAGCAAATCAATAAATTAATCTATCATACTGAACTTACTGATCAACAAGATAAAATTAACTTGATTGATGAATCCCCTGCTCACCCCCTTCTATTCAATGTGGTCCCCATGTGAATGACAAAGAAGATCGAATAGCTCATTTTTATGTTTCTCTCAGTATCTATCTATGATAAGTTATTGCATAATTGTATGTTGGATTCTAGGGCCTCACATAATTTGATGTCAAAGGTTATTATGGATCAATTGGGGCTTTTGATTACTAGACCCTACCATGATCTTTATAGTTTTGACTCTAGAAAGGTGAAATGTGTTGGGATGTTTAGTGACCTAGTAGTCACACTGACCCAACTACCTACCAAGAGTATTATGATGGACGTTGTGGTAGCTGATGTACCTACCAAGTATGGGATGTTTCTCTTAAATTCCTGGGCTAAGAAAATGGGAGGTACCGTGAAAATGGTCATGAAGTATGCTATAGTACCCGAGTGTACATGAGAAACTAGGATACTATATCGATAATCTAAGTTCTCTTATGTCATAAGTGCCCAAAATAACCCAAAAAACTACCCACTATATGCTACTAAGGAGGACATGGGTTGCTTCATCCTTCTATAAATGAACCCTTTGAAGAGGAATACTTTGATTCCCCAATCACAAAAATTATTGAATACCACACCGATAAGGCTTGTGAGCTATATTTTGATGGGGCCTCGGCCAAAGTTGAATCAAGGGTCAACACTCTGTTGATTCCCCCTTCTAGTGAAAAATTACTTTGTATTACGAGCTCAAGTTTGAGGCTACCAATAATGTTGTTGAGTATGAGGCTCTTCTTATTGGACTATGGGCTACTAAGAAATTAAAAGTCACCAAATTGGTTGTCTTTGGAGACTCAGAGTTGGTCATAAATCAAATCATATGGGTCTACCAAACTAAGCATCCAAAGTTAAGGGCCTATGTTGGTTATGGAGCTCAGTCTTCCAGATTTAGAGATGTTATTGTTCAGTTGTGTTTGTACCCCATTTTTACTATACACTCATCCCATATGGGGGGTGTGGGGGGACATCATCCCCCCGTGGGGGTCTGGGGGAGGGTCATCCCCCCTAGTTGGGGTGTCAAGGGGCCAACAGGCCCTCGACGGGGGTTGAGGGGCGAAGCGCTCGAAAGAAATTTTTGGGATATTCGTTCGCCAACAATTTGTAGACCCATGGTATTGAATGACTCGTAGTATTTTCCCATGGCAATTCCCCTATAAAAGGAAAGCATTGTAATACAGATGTGTATGGTATTATAGTATTGTAAAGAAATATAGGTGATTGTGTGAGAGGGACTATGAGAGAGTGAAGAGGAAGTACAACGTGGTTACTGCAGGTTGCATCCCTTCATTTTGTTTGTAGGAATAATAATAAAGGAATGGCAATGTTTGTGTGGATGTAGCCCATCTTGGGTGAATCACGTTATATCTATGTCTCTCTTGTAGTGTGATTAATATTTGCATCTTGTTTAATTGTTTAATTATAATTTCTCCGCAATCCTCTTTTTCTAACAATTGGTATCAGATCCAAAAGGTCTATTTGGATGGTAAACTTGTAGGAAAGAAAGGTTTCTAGTTTGAGTGGTAGTAATGGAAGAAGAAGGAAAGTTTAGGGTCGAGAATTCTAACAACCAAAAATACCAATTATGGAAAATGAAAATAAAGGAGCATTTGTACTAGAAGGATATATACCTACCGTTGGGCGGAAAAACAAAACAACTGACGACTATGAAGGATGAATAATGTGAGGTTCTTGACATAAAAGCACTGAGAACAATACGATTGTTCCTGGCTTCGTCGATGGCTTTCAATATCTCAAAAGAAAATACAACAAAGGGTGTGATGAGTGCATTGGCTAAGCTCTATGAAAAACCCTCAAATTCCAACAAGGTATTTTTAATGAAGTGTTTATTTAATATGAAGATGTCAGAAGGTGTATTTGTTGTTGACCATTTAAATGAATTTAATACACTTACTAGTAAGATAAGTTCTGTAAAAGTGAACTTTGATGATGAGGTTAGGGCTCTTCTAAACTTGTGCTTATTGCCATAAAGATGGAACAACTTGGTCATGGTTGTCAGTAACTTTGTCCCTGTTTCAAATACCCTTAAATTTGATGATGTTGTTGGTGTTATTCTTAGCTAGGAAATGTGAAGAAAAAGCATAGGTGAGACATCAAGTTATGCGTTGACCATTGAGAGAATGGGAAGAAAAAAGGATAGAGGAAGGATCCTAGGTAATCACAATAAGTCTAGAAAGGGCATCTCCAAGTCCATATTTGGAAAGATAGAGAGCTAGAACTATGGTAAGAAAGGACATATGAAGAAAGAATGCAGAGCTCCAAAGAAGAAAGGAGACGGGAAATAAGAGACTATTGAGGAAGGAAATGTAGAAGGTTATGTGTTACAAGATGCTTTGATTCTTGCATTAGATAATACTAGTGATTAATGGGTAGTAGATTCAGGGGCTTCATGTCATGCTACACCCCATAGGAAATTCTTTCATGATTATGTTCTAGGTGATTTAGGAAATGTTTTATTAGGGGAATAGGAAAGGTACGGATTAAGTTAAATAATGGAAATGAATGGCTGCTAAAAGATGTAAGGAATATTCCTACTATGAAAAGAAATATGATCTTAATAGGGAATTTGGGATATAGCAGTTGTTTGTCTACGTTTGAAAAAATGTGGTGGAAGATCACTAAATGAACACTCCTAATAGAAAAAGGAGATATGATATGTACGTTGTATTTATGTCCTCATAATATTGATTTTTCTATCTCTATAGCTTCACAGAAACATGTGCAGTCTTGGCCACATGAGTGAGAAGGGAATGCATATTCTCTACTCAAGGAAATTGCTTCTAGATATGAAGCATGTAAGTTTGGAATTCTATGAGAACTGTGTTTACAGAAAACAAAAGAGAGTCAGATGTTTTAGGGTTGGGAAATAGAAGAAGAGTAAAAAGTTAGAGATTGTGCATACATATGTATGGGGACCAGATCAGGTACAATCTCTCGATGGCTCTCGCTACTATGTTACTTTTATTGATGATACAACTAGAAAAACTTGGGTTTATTGCATTAGATAGAAATCTGATGTGTTTGATACTTTTACAAATTGGAAATATTTGGTTGAGAATGAGACACGAAAAAAGTTGAAATGTATCAGATATGATAATGGAGGTGAATACTGCAACAAGGAGTTTGATAGTTAATGTTCATACCATGGTATCCGTAGAGAGAAGACAGTCCCAAGAACACCAAAAGAAAATGGTGTCTCATAAAGGATGAACAAAATGATCATGGAGTGTGAAAGGTGTATTAGATTGCATGCAGGTTTTCCTTACAGTTTTGGGCTGATGATGTAGATACATTTGTTTATTTAATAAAAAAGAGGGCCTTCAAGCGCTTTGGATGGTGGGATTCCAGAGGAGGCGTGGACATGTAAAAAGGTACACTACTAATTTCTCAAAACTTTTGGTTGTGAATCATTTGTCCATATTGATAAAGAAAATAGAACAAAGCTTGAGGCTTAATCCAAGAAATGTACCTTTATTGGATACGAGGTTGATGATTTTGGTTATCGCTTATGGGATTATGAAAATCACAAAATCATTAGGAGTGGAGATGTAGTATTCAATGAAAAGGTTATGTACAAAGATCAGCTGCAAGGAAAGAAAGAGGAAAAGGAAAACACAGAGTACACAGTGCTTGATGAAATCAAAGAAAGTGAAGTTCCAAAGGCACCAGAAAATTAAGAGCAGCAGCAGGTACCTCAATCTACGGTAAATGTAAGAATATCTACCAGGATAAGAAGACCCCTTGAATGATTCTCTCCTTCATTGTATTATTTATTTATGTCTAATTATGGTGAACCAGAATGTTATGAAGAGTCAATTCATGTAGAAACTAGAAAGAAGTGGGAGTGAGGAATGGATGAGGAGATGGACTCATTGGTAAGAAACTGAACTTAGGATTTGGTTGAGTTTCCTACAGGAAAAAGAGAATTGCAGAATAAATGGGTTTACAGGTTGAAGGAAGAAGATGGAGGCAAGAAGTAGTCCAAGGTTAGACTTGTTGTAAAGGGGTTTGTACAAAAGAAAGGTAAATATTTTCTCTTGTTGTTAAAATGAATTCAATTAGGACTATTTTAAGTCTAGTGGTGGGAGAATATTTGCATCTTGAACAGTTAAATGTAAAAACAACCTTTTCTCCGCAGGGATTTGGAGGAAGAGATTTATATGCAACAACCACAGGGGTATGAGATCAAAGGGAAGGATAATTTGGTTTGCAGGTTGAAGAAGATATTGTATGGCCTGAAACAAGCTCCAAGACAGTGGTATTTAAAATTTCATAGGTTTATGACAGAACAAGGTTATAGTAGATGCCATTGTGACCACTATGTTTATTTCAAGAGGCTAGATAATGGAAGATATATTATCTTGTTATTGTATGTGGATGACATGCTTGTTGTAAGGTCTAACATGTAGGATATAAATGTGCTCAAAAGGAAACTAGCTAAATCATTTGTGATGAAGGATTTGGGTGTTGCAAAGCAAATCATTGGTATGAGAATAACAAGAGGCAAGAAAAATTGCAAATGGACATTGTCTCAAGGTGAGTACATAGGAAATATGTTGGAGAGGTTTGGAATGCAGAATGAAAAAAAAATTAGTACACCTTTGGCCAACCATTTCAAAATAAGTAAGGAGATGTGTCCCAAGACATAGGAAGAGATGGAATACATGTCCCAAGGTTCCCTATTTATCAATAGTTGGTAGCTTGATGTAAGCGATGGTGTGCACAATACCAGATATTGCACATATAGTGGGAGTTGTGAGTAGGTATATGAACAATCCAAGTAAAAAGTATTGGAAGGAAGTACAGTGGATTCTCAGGTATTTGACAGGTACCACTTCTCATGCATTATGTTTTGGATGTTTAGACATTGTTCTACATGGATACGTTGATGTAGATATGGCTCATGATAAAGATAGTAGGAGGAGAACCACATGGTATGTATTTATTATGGGTGCAACAACAGTAAATTGGATTTTGAAACTCCAAAATTTTGTTGCACTTTCAACAATGGAAGTAAGGTATATTATTTCTACAGAGGCTAGTAAAGAGATGATTTGGTTGCAGAGGTTCATGGAGGAATTGGGTAAGAAGCAGGAGAATAGAAGGTTGTACAGTGATAGCCAAAGTAAAATTCATCTTGCAAATAAATCAACCTTTCATTTGAAGACTAAACATATAAAACTCAAGTACCATTTCATAATATCAGTTCTAGAAGATGAACTGTAAAATTGGAAAAGACACATATTAGGCAAAATCCTACAGACATGTTGACAAAGGTAGTAACAAGAGAGGAACTGAGTTCCTATTGGGTTTCATTTGGACATCAAGCATGAAGGTGAAGAAGATAATTTTTCGGTCCAAGGTTCAGAGCATAGTATTGTAAAGCAATCTATGTGATTTTGTGAGAGAGACTATGAGAGAGTGAATAGGAAGTGTAGTGGGGTTACTGCAGGTTGTGTCCCTTCATTTTACTAGAAGGAATAATAATAAAGGACTGAAAATTTCTATGTGGACATAGCCCATCTTGGGTGAACCGCATTATATCTGTGTCTCTCTTGTAATGTGTTTAATATTTTCATCTTGTTTAATTGTTTAGTTGGTATTGCTATTTAATTTTTTTTCTAACAACCTACATGAATATTGTTTGGGATATAGTGGAGAATTTATTTGATGCTTTCAATATAAAATTCATACCTAGAGATATCAACCAACAAGTTAATTCATTAGCTTTGGAAGCCACAGCGTTTAAACCACCAAAGCAACCAAAGTTGAAGTTATAAGTTGAAATGCGTTATCGTCCTTCTGTTCCAAATAAAAATCAAACATTGGCAAGTTTTTTAGGATGATATGCATATTAAAGGATTCTTCAAACTTATTGATGAGTTCTCAGTTATCAGTATTGACCCTAGAGATGATGATGATATTGTTGACCTATTACAAATAGACAAAACAACAGTCCCATAGGTGGTGCCTTAGGTTGCAGGTCATAAGATCCTCCAACTTAAGAATAACTTCATCCTAAATGGGTTGGTACCATTGGAGTAGTTGTTAGATAAAAATTATGTAGTTGTCAAACCAATCATTCACCCAACAACATAAGATGTTGAACAAATAAACCTTGGCACTTTAGAAGATCCCAGGTATATCAAGCTCCCTAAATCCTTGCGAACTGAAAATAAACATAGGTATGCATATGTTTTTAAAGAATACCTTGATTTGTTCGCTTGGAAATATAAATATTTGAATTCCTATGATACTATTGTAGTTCAGCATAGAATCCCACTCAAACCTGATGCTAAACTAGTTAAGAAAAATTTGAGGAAAGTTAATCCTATGTTACTTTGTATCATTGAAAAAGAGGTTAGGAAATCAATAGATGATAAAATTATTATTCCTCTCATAAACTCGAATTGGGTAGCCAATCTTGTGATAGTAAGAAAAAAGAGCGGGGAAATTTTCTATGTGTGGATTTCAGGAACTTGAACAAGTGTTCCTTAAAGGATAACTACTCCTTTCCCAAAATGGACCATATTTTGTTAAAAAGAGGTAGGATCAACCAAGATCTCCATGATGGATGGATTCTTCGTATATAAACAGATAACGATGCAACTTGATGACAGAGAGAAAAAATCGTTCACCACGCCATGGGGTATGTTTATGTACGACAAAATGCCATTCAATCTAATTAACGATGGAGCAACTTTTCAAAGGGCCATGTATATTGAATTTGTAGGGGAGAAAGATAAGTTCATTGTTATATACCTAGATCATATGACCATATTTTTGAAATCATACGATGAACACTTGAAACACCTTGAAAATACCTTTATAAAGTGTTGAAATTTTGGTATGTCATTGAATCCTAAGAAATATTTATTTGCTATGAAAGAAGGAAAGTTATTGGGTCATATCATTTCTAAAGACGGTGTCAGAATATATTATGATAGAGTAGCTACTATAAACTAGATAGTTCTTCCCATAAACAAGAAGTAAGTGCAATCCTTTATTAGCAAGATGAATTTTCTCAGAAGATTCATCCCTAACTTTGCAGATATGTTGAAGAGGATCACTGATATGCTCAAAAAGGATGTTGAGATACAAGGGAATACTAAAGAAAGAACTTATTTTAAAAAAATTAAGAATTTTGTGGGCCAAGAACCTATTATGATTAGTCCAAACTATAATAAAGGTTTTCTAATTTTTTTCTTTTATATATGAAGTAACTATTGCAGCTATCCTTTTGCAAAAGAATGATGAAGGTCAAGAATAACCTATTGCATTTTTTAGAAGGGCACTAAGAGATGCATAATTAAAATATAGCACTATGGAAAAACAAGATCATGCATTGGTTAAGTCACTCAAGTCTTTCAAAGATTATATTCTACATTAAAAAAATATTGCATATGTTCCAGGTAGTACTATCAAAGAAATCCTTTGTCAACTAGGAAGTGAAGGAATAAGAGGAAAATGGATTACAAACATACAAGAATAGACCTATAAGTTAAGCTAACCAAGTTGGTAAAGGGCCAAGGGCTAGAAAACCTGTTGCCCAAGTCAAATTGTCAAGCATTGGACATCAATATGGTGGATCAAATTCCAAACTATGCACACAATGGTAATCACCAAAACCTTCCACTTCACATTACTGCTAAGTTTGATCAATCTAAGTGGTACAAAGATTTTGTATTTTTCCTCCCAAACCTAACTCTCCCTCCACAGTTTGATAAATAAAAAATGAAATCTCTCAAGATTAAAGCTGTCAAATGTTGTATTATTTATGGCTATTTGTTTTGGAATGATCCCTTGGGATTTCTCCTAAATTTGTGTGGTTAAAGAAGAAACTGAAGGATTAATAATGGATTTCCACGAAGGAATTTGTGGAGGACATCATGCATGGCAATCTACCGCATATAAATTCCTTAAAGTTAATTATTACCAGCATACTATGTTTGTTGATGCCAATAAGTTTGTCATGGATTGCATGGAATGCCACATGTTTGCAGGAAAACAAAAGCTCTGACCACTACCACCGAAACCCATTAAGGTAGAAGCACCATTTCAACAGCAGGGTTTACACTTCATTGGAGATATAAATCCAAATTCTAGAGGGAAGCATAAATGGATCCTCACTGCTATTGATTACTTAACCAAATGGGTCACATCTATACCAACCAGAAATGCAAATGATGTTGTCATGATAAATTTCATAGAATAAAACATTTTATCCATATTTGGTTTCCTTAGGAAAGTAATCATAAACAATTCACAAGATTTCAAATCAGCCAAAATTATGAGTTTCCTCCAATATTATAACATTGAGATTGTTCAATTGACAACTTACTATCCTCAAGGAAATGGATTGGCAGAATCATGAAAAAAAATTCAAATTACAATCATAAAGAATATGCTTGATTATAACAAAAAGGCTTGGGACTCTCATCTCAACTATGCCTTATGGGATGAGGGAATCAATGTTAAAAGAGATATAACTACATCTACTTTCTAGTTAGTTTACGACAAAGAGGTAGTCCTCCCTATCTAGTTGGGATTACATGTTATGAAGTTGTTCCAACCAGAGCAAGAAGAGACAAATGACACAGAAAAAAGAATTCATCAACTAATCGAGGTACAACAGGTCAGAGAACAGATTGATGAGATAACCAAAATCCACTAGGAAAAAATGAAAGAAAAATTTGATAGAAAGGATATACTAAGATATTTTCATCTTGGAGGCCTAGTTCTCAAATGGGATGTCAAAAGAGAAGAAAAATCCAAGCATGGGAAATTTTTCTAGCTCTAGGTGGGTCCTTTAAAAGTTGTAGCAATGCAAGAAAACAATGCTTATGAACTAGCACATCTTGATGGTGACATGTTGTGAGATCATGTCAATAGCAGGTTTTTCAAATGTTTCTTTCATTACCGATCCCTCACTCTTTCTAAGAAATTGTACTATTATGTAAAATAGTTTTTCGTTTTTCTTTCTTAAGTTTTTATGTTATCAAGTTTGATTTCATGTAATTTTTCAAGCAAATATCTGTGTTCTAAAATTGTGAAAAATAAAGTCCTAAGAAGGGAGTTTCAAGATTTAATAAGACTGCATGACCCAATGGACTAAGGAACACATCTACTATTCTCAGCCTCTCTCAGAGGAAGTTACTGTCCCTGTTGGAGCCAATGTTGGTGTTATTTTTACCCAAGCTTCCAAGGAACAATGAGGAGCTTTTTTTTTGTTCTTGCACTGTGCGAATTGAAACTTGTCATCAAGTTGAATTATGAACGTGTTCACATTCAAGAGAGATGGGTGATTGATGCATGGATTCACAATGAGAAAAATATTGAGATAAGGTCAAATTTGTCTAATATGTGTACAAGAAATATATCAAGATAAAGTTACATTACTTTGCTCCTCATTTAGAAAAATATTTCAAGTCATCAATTCAAGTTTACTGATCATGCCCTGACATAGTTCCCAAACATCCTTGGAACATCTCAGGGACCAATAGGAGGGGGGATCAACAAAAGGATTTTGGTTGGTATTTATCAATATCTAGTGAAATTATGGGCATTCTTTAATATCCCATGAACAAAGGGGCTATTGCATAGCTTCATGGAGTGAAGGCCCCATGGAAGGCTCTGGACCTTTGCAATTCCATTCATGATGACATAGAGTAGGTGCACCTTTGGAAAAAGCATGTCTAGATCTTGCTTTACACCTTAGAAGGTCGCCAATGTTCTCTTGGAAAATTTGTAGATTGAGCTTGTTGGTTTGTAAGTTGTCAATCCACCTATGCAAATATACCCAATCATTGATATTATGTTCCTTTACACATGCAACAAGATATCCAATCCATATACCATAGAGAAAAAATCCAAAATGAACGAAAACAAGGCTACATATGGGTGCTAAAATTCTAAGGTGAATGGGCCATATGATAAAGTAAAAATAGGATTTTGGTCCTCTTGTAGTGCAACAAATCAATGAACAAAATATGAATGGTGTAGGGATTTTCTCATTTGGGAATGCAAGCTAGCATGGTGGGGAAGCAAAATCACATTTATGGTTTCTCTCATGGAGAATTCCATGCTCATGGTACACCATTTGTTCCCTATCGACATTCACTGACCATAAGTTATGTGGTGTGCCAATTATTACATCTCCAAACACACATAGAGAATTGTAAATATGTAAAATATGATATTTATTGTACATGCATAAGAGTTATGAAGTGGTTTCATATACATATTACATCAAATATGTATTCAAGAGCTTAGTGTTTATTAAGAGTTAACAATAAATATATAACTAGCACAACTAGTCAACTTGTGGCTACGAAACACTAACATGACATTGAACACAGGTTAAATGGTTGTTCGCAATTTCAATTATTCAATAGACAGTAGAAAGAAATCTCAATCTCTCTCATCAATATCCATGCATATACAACTATGAAATACATGTTTAAAAATGAATTGGACATATTAACAAGATACAAAATAAAAATATATTAACCATATACAAAATAGAAAGATATTGATGTTAATATCTAAGTCTCTATAAATTCTAGGGGGGCTTGTTTCAATATATATTAACTCCATCCAATCGGGTAATCTCAAGGCCTTGCATCATATTTGTTCCTTGTAACTCGGTGCTTCTTTATCCTAGTGAAGGAGGTTCTCCCTAAATATCTTTGAAGTCCCTTAAATTATTCCAAAAAAAATTTATGAACCAATTTGTTGCTTGTGTTAATTTTGTTATAATTCTCTCTAATGTAGATCTTTTAATTCCTCTCTAACGAAATTTCCTAATGCATAAGAGATACCAAATGTTAATGATAAAACGTTAACCAATTATATCTTAAATTCAGTCATTTCTCATGCTTTGCACTAAGTTTGGGATTTCTTTGTTGTGAAAGGATAACCCGGGTGTGATTTGAACTCTTGACCTCCTTTACAACATGTGACTTCATATCAAGCAATGGCCAATGAACCACACCAGTGCGGGATAGGTGAATTTGATTTATTATGTATCATGTTTAGAGTGTTTTTTTAGTAAGTGAAAATAAGTTGTTCTTATTTGTGTGTGGATATTGTTAAGTATATTTTAACTATTTATAAATGGATATTAGTAAGTATTGTTTAATTATTTATAGATCATGTTATCTCCTAAAATAAATTTATTTTCAGTAAGTCCACTCGGACAATTTAATTTTAATAGTGATGAAGATTTGAGGTCATATTATGAAAGATTTTGGGGTGACTAACAAGGTGGGGATATCTGATGTTCTGTTTTTTAAGAAAATTCGAAAGTTTTAGCTTTCGGTAGCTTAGGCAAGTTTTTCAACAACTCATTAGCCACTGAAAAGCTCACCTTTCGACAACTAATAGTTTTTAACGCAGGACCATGTTAACCACCGAAAGCCTGTTGATCACGTTTTTTATGAAAGTTTGGAAAAAGGACTTTCGATGGCTTAGGTGAGCTTTCAAACAACTCATTAGCTGCCGAAAAGCCTTGGTTTTGGCATCTTAGCGAGTGTTTCTAGGGAGACCTTAACCACCGAAAGCAAATGAAATACGTTTTTGGAAAGGGAAACTTTCGGTGGCTTAGGCGAACGGACCAACGATTCATTAGCCACTGAAATCCCCGCTTTCGGCAGTTAACGAATTAAACCCTAAGTGCTCTTAACCGTCGAAAGGGCCAAAAAAGGAAAACGGTTATCTTCCCATCAAAATCAAATTCGTCAACATGAGGCATGGCATAATTTAGCATGATTAACCACCAAAAAGATCAGGGAACTACAGTGAATCATCAAACTGATGGTTAAGAGGTCGTTATCATTCTGACATGACTGATGGAAATCTAAAACCCTAGATTGCCCTCAATCTGTCTCATGACTGCATTAAACCTCCACAAAATGCTAGGTTCAACTTAAAAATGATTACTATGATGTCTGTCTCGTAGATATCACTGGAATCTATCATCATCTCACTCGAGCACCTATCACGTGGTTAACTCCTCAGAATCAGCGCCATACCTTCAATACACTCCACATTTGTTGCATGCATTCTTACTGCTCGAGGACATCTCTGAAAACCGGCCCGCTAACCTCTTCCACATAATTTGAATTTCAATTTTTGTAGGTACTCAAAAGCACAATTCAAGGATGAAGAAAGGAGGACTTACTCTCAGGAAAGAACTGGGAGACTTCAACTACCTAGAATCACATCCAGAAGTCTACCAGTTCTTCAAAGATGCAGGGTGTTACAGATTTTGTGAGAAAATCCAAGGTTCACACCAGCAGGTTGCAGAAGCATTTGCCCTTTCTTTCGATGGCTCCAAGGCACTGATAGGAAAGGAAGAATTCTTAGTGGATGAAACCCTAATTGCAGAGGTGACAGAACTCCCAAGAATTGGGGAGAAGTGGTTTAAGACCACCATTACTAAATATGTGGAGTTCATATCATATTTAAAACCTGAACATAGAGATATTGTATGGAAGAAGTGTGTTCCATCCACCTGGCTAGAGGAGAGGTGGCAGCAATTACTGAAAGCAATTTTGGTGTACATTACATGTGAAGGCAGGTGCAACAAGGCCATGATATATCACTTCAAGCTGATGAACCATTTTACAGGAAGGAGCCCCTTAAACCTACCCTTCTACCTCCACAATATCTTGACAAAGATGGCACACCAGGTGAAGGCATAGCCCACCAAAATCACAGGAAGACTGTCTCACCATGGCCTAATACAACTTATTGTCCAAGAATTGTTGCAAAGGAAAAATATTGCCTGGACATATTTTCTATTCTAGAATGAATTTGAAACAGGCCTACAACCAGAAGATAAAGGAAAGTCCCCTTCCAATAAATCCACCGCCCCCAGGAGTGGAAAAAGGAAAAGGAGGGCTATCTCACCTATAACAGTGGATCGGCCTTCTCCCACTGCTAAAACCAACCAAGCTAAAAGAACCATAGACTTCAGTGGAAAAGAGAAGGAGGTCACAACACAAAGTGGAAATATCCTGAACTTACCTTACTTAGACTCAGAAGAAGAAAGGGAGGAGGAAGTTAACCTAGCAGAGCAGGTTGTAGCAAAAAATGAAGAACTTCCTTCACCCACACCAAAAGAAGACCAGGGTGAACCAGTGGAAAAGGATTCCTCCAGAAATCCCAAGTCACAAAGAGTAAACTAGTTGCTGAGGCAAGTATATGAGCCAGAAGTTTTAGAGAGAGAGATAAAAAGAACTAATGCAGTGCTAACCAAGAAAAACACTCAATTGAATAATTCCCTGCTAGAAATGAAAGGAAGGTATTTTTTGCTGCAAAAAAGGAATAAGAGGTTTATGAAGGACAACACCAGGCTTTACAGGATGATCAGGATTCTGAGGCTGTAGGTGAAGAATTCCAAATCAAACCCTAGCTCTCAAACTCACTTTGCACTAGAAACCCTAGCTGAGGCAATAGTGAGCCTTCAGAATCTAGAGGCAGCACAAGATGTAGATGTTTTTCCAAACCTTATGCAGGCTAAAGGAGGGCCAGAAGATCAACAGCAAAGCTGAAAGGGGATGCTTGGGAAGCTGATTACAATTTTGTAGAAACAGGGATTTCAATGGCTTAGGCAAACACATCAACGGTTCATTAGCCACCGAAAGCAGAGCTTTCGCAACTAACAGACCCAGGATTCAGCTTCCTTCACCACCGAAAGCAGAAAAGTGGGCAGAAAGATGTCTTGGCACACGGAACTAGTTTTTTGAATATAACTATCTCAGGGATGAAATAGAAGGATGAAATTTGCTGATAAACACCATTGGGGGAAGTCTGTTCTAGTTTTGAGGTTAAAATCAAGGAGAAAAGGGTCACAAACCCTATCTATTTTTTACCAACAGTGGTGCATCTATCAGATGATAGGTTACAACACTACTTCAGTTTTCACTATAGTCATCAAAGAGTTCAATGAGTGAACAAGTGTTAGAGTTAGATAGACTAGTACTTAAATTAGGGTTTTTGACCTAATTTTGCAAAAAACATTTATTTTATCTATTTTTAGTAAAATAGATCCAATTTTTTAGGATCTGAATATTTTTGTAAAGGATATAAAGCCTAAGACTTATTTGAAACAAGGGTTCGACTTCGAGGACCTGTAGACCATAATTATTATCAAGATTCTCATATTATTCATGACCTAATATAAGCTCTTTTGCTATCATATGTTCAGCTTCCATATCTTTTATGTTCTGTGCTTGTGCCTAAATGTCTGATTCAGTTTTATTCATGTTATTCAATGTCTAATAGCTGTCGTCCTATCTGTATGTTGATGAGTTGAATGGCAAGTACTTTTCCTTTTTATGATTAGCCATTTATATGTAATTGTTTTATATTTGAATCTGCTAGCATAGTAAGTTCTCCATCTTTTCACCCTATTATCCAACCTCTAAACAATGGTAGTTAGAAGCCTTATCTTTGATTGAGTTTTATGCATGTCTTGAGAGTGTGAGGTCATGTAGGTCATCTGACTTGATCCAGTTAGAAAAACCATAAAAACATTTAAGTTACCAGGCATCCTCGAGGTGCAACCTAGAGGAGATTCCTTGAGTGATAACAGATCATATAGTGTGTGTATATATATATATATATATATATATATATATATATATATATATATTCAATTTAATTAAATTGTGGTTAATTTTAGTTTAATTTTTCAAGAGATAAATTAAAACAACTTTTATAACATTTAAAATTGGTATTTTTAGAGTGTAGAATCCATTTTCAAAATTATTGATGTGAGATTTCAAAATTGTAAAATTGAATTTGATATTGAATTATTGTTGTTAACTCTTCATTTATTTAGTCATTGATTGTTGTTAACTGGTCATGTATTTAGTCATTGATTGTTGTTAACTCGTCATTTAATTAGTCATTGATTGCGGTTAATTGGTCATTTAGTTAGTCATTAAGTGCAGTTAATTGGTCATTTATTTAGTCATTAATTGATGTTAAGTGATCATTTATGTAGCCATTGATTTTTGTTAACTGGTCATTTAATTAGTCATTTATTTTTGTAGTTAGGGCACAGAGAAATCTAACCACTAGCATCCCTCATGTAAGGCAGGTGATCTTGCATTGAGCTAACATTATTTAAGAGTTGGGAAAATTTAGAGACATAGACATATATTGCTTAGTTACTGTATATTATACATGGTTACACCTTATTCAAGAATTGAAATCACATTGAATATTCGTTGAGTAAAATACCTAGCTATATTGAAAATGTGTTACACTTTACCTACATTTCTAAACACTAATGAGGAATCTATATCATGGTCCCCTCTATGGACTTCTAATGGACTTCGAAAACCACCTCTAGATCCAACAGAGAGATTGAGATTGACCTCTACGTGTAAATATATATTGTATCTATATCATGTGAATGACTCTATTCTATTTACACCTTATTTATTTCTTTTCTTAACTATATATTTAGCTTTCAACAATTAGCTAAACAACTAGTTCTCTTTATCTTTTCTATTTTTAGCAATTTATCTAGGAGTTGTTGTAGCACTCCCACTTTGTGCCTTAATTGGAAAGTACTCTTTTACTCTAATTGACCTACTTTTGTGGTCATATGTTGGACATAACTGATCTTATCTTATCATCTTATAACCAATTTAAAAAAAAAATATTTTATCTTATTACTGGTTTTAACTTTTAAGTATAACTACTATTATTTTATTTATTCATTAGCTTTATATCACATTGAGGATCAAGTTGCACTAAGATCACTTGAACTTGACCAAATGGATTAACATGCCAATTGCACAAATAGCATGCCCTATTGTCATTTTGGAACTCCACCATATTAAAGTTTCCACAAATAAACCATAGAGAATTAAGAGCTAGTGCATCCTCTAGTATTAGAAGATCACGTAATCCCAACATCATTAGAAACATAGATATTTCCCAGGCCTAAACACCAGAGATAAGTGTTCCATTAGAAATTTAAGAAAACAAATATGAGATGGATTATTGTGAAAATAACTAACATGTCATTAGGTATTGTAAAAATGAGGAGACAAATACGATGAGAAGAGAGATAATATCAGAGGCTTATCCAAGTTTCAAGCAATTACAGGATGGAGAGCATCCGCCTCTTGTATGTACAACATCTATTACTATGAAGAAGGTATATCTCAGAACTATAACCCGAGGTAGCCACAAACACAACTACATGTTACCTTTATTAAATTTACGAGTTGAGAAAGAACTATATAATCAATGCACATCACAAACTGGGTTAAAACCAACTTGACAATAAAAATTTCAAATTGTCCAATAATTTCCCATATAATAAAGGTAAGTATCCTATCATGTCAAATTTTCCTTTTTATTAAATTTTAAAACATGTTGGAAGTTCAAGAAAACTATAAAATTCATTGCAACATTGTTTTTAGCCACAACATAGACACAATGGCATGATTAGTGAAAAAGAGAGGCAGGAACAATTTATTGAAAAACATGATTTCTTTCTCATTTTCCATAGGCAAGTTCAGAAAACCTATAAAATCCAATGCAACAACTCTGTAAACATTAGCCACATCATAGACACAAGGACATTATCAGTTAAACAAAGAGGCAAAAACAATTCATTGAAAAATTGGATTCCTTTCTCATTTTCCATAGGCCATTTCCAATGTATGTAAGAAATCCTTCTTTATTTATTGCACAAACAGTTACAAGTTAAAGTGTAGTGATTATATGTATGTAAAAATCCTAGAAACTTACCTAAGTGCATCTATCATTAGTATAATAAGGTCATATTATGAGGCTCCAGGAAAGAGGTGCAAGCCTAAGAATAGCTTCGCAACTATACAACCAAAGGACCACATATCAATGGCAGTTGTATATCTGCTTATGAGTCAAGTAGCAGGTAGAGCATCAAGAGAAGTTATATACAAAACAAAAGCACATAATACACACATCTATGAAGTTTTTGAATTAGAAATAGCCAAAATTGAACTAGCCTTAATCATGGATGCTAAAGCTACTCACCCTAACATGACACATAAACTCTAAACAAAATATGCACATGTGTGATCTTGGTTATAAATTAATGAAAATGGAACAAATAGAATAAGTAGATAAACAAAATTAAAAATATTATAATCCTAACAAGGAAAAGATGCAAAAATGAAATGTTTTTACAAGATACGGATGCCCAAGAAGATCTTCTAGAGATATATAGAAACTGCTTTACAATGCTAAACACCAAAACCAACATGATGATGATGATGATGATTATGGCTAACATCCACTGAGACCAAACTTTGGTCTATCGAACCTAAAGAAACAAATTAATTAGTTTTCTTTAAAATTGTATTCCTATGCTCAAAGAGCTTGGTGAGAAGTGTCTCGAGCTCACTATAATCTTGACAAGTTAAAAGGCTAGGAAGGTCAGTATTGCAATAAAGATTATGAAACTAAGATCTAATGTGGGTGTACGCAGTGCACTCTAAGAGGAATCAGTTTTCATCTTCAATGTTCCTATTCTCACAGAGACGACAAATCCTTTCCATCCATGGTGTTTTAGGAACTGTCCAATGACCAGTTTCACTATGGAGCTCATGAGAGTTTGTTCTTATCTTGGCTATATTAATTTTTTTCTTTGAACTGGTTAATATAGAGAGGTACTTTTGATCTTCTAGAGTATGGTTGATGACCTCCTTATAATATCTTAGTTTTCTTTTAGCCTCTAAATCTTTCTCACGCCATATTATAATGACTCCATATCTTTAGAGAGGGCTATGAAACATAGTAACCTTGCCAAATGCTACACAATAAAATTATCAAATTGTCTAGTAATTTCCCATATAATAAAGATAAGTATCATATCATGTTAAATTTTCCTATTGATTAAAAACATGTTAGAAGTTAAGGAAAAATATAAAATTCAATGCAACAACTCTGTGAACATTAGCCATGACATAGACACAATGAAATGCTCATGTAAAAAGAGAGGCATAAACAATTGATTGAAAAACATGATTCAAATAAGAATTGCAATTAGACTATAATAATGAAAGTTGGGTTTAAACTGCAAATCAATGTATATACACATAATTAGATTGATTTTTAGTGATTCTTTTTGTATAGCGCAACGAATTTTTGGAATGTTATAAAATGTATGATAAAACAAAAGAATATTGGCCCTACTCCTATATGCATTTAAGTGGAACAAGAGGATATATTGCTCAGGCTTTTTCCAGAAGAAAATAGCAGTTCCTTGATATTCATTAGAATCAAAGATAACAAGATACACATCTATGATACTAAGACTCATATCCAGTAAATACCCACAGACAATGCTCAAAACCCACAAATAGAGCACAATACTTACAAACAGAGCTCAGTAACCTGAGCAACCAGTCTCTCAGCCAAAGAAAAAATACCACCATCAATGCTCAACAACCTGAGCAACCAATTCACAAGCTCCCTGCCAAAGTAAGCGCAGGGACATTGAACAAACCGCTCTAAAGGAGCAAATAAAAACGCAATCATAGTGGCTAGGGTTGGAACCCTAGCCGACTGATACAGGGAAAAATCCCCACAACAAATGAGGGCAGCTAGGATTGAAACCCTAGCCATGGAAGCAAAGGACCTACTCCCATAGTTATGTACATGCCTACACGGCACCAGAAGACACCACAGAGTCATTGCCTATGCCAAACCTCGCCAAAAAGCCCAACCGCCTGCTGTTCACTGTAGCTATGAGAGGGAGAGACAACACAGGATCGCTGCAGGCATCGCCACACCTTCCAAGAGCCGAACAACCTCCAGTCAGTGCATCTCGTCACACTGCCTCCACCGTCACCGTCAAAGATTCCATAGTAGCAGAAAAAAAACATGCCAAGCCGAAAACCACAGGGGCTCCATTCACACTGCCATCGTCGCTGTTGCAGAAGATGAACCAAAAGGAACATTCCATGAACTGGTCGTCATGCAAAGGCCTTCAAAACACAGAAAATCCATCCCGCCAGATGGAAAACCACCGGAATCAAAGAAGAAGGAGGA
>LPNX010723349.1:289827-332808 GCA_001517045.1 Pseudotsuga menziesii
AAAACCCCTTTTCTGAGATAGGCACCTCTTTTTATAAATGATCCGGTTGAATCCCTCTCTGCAAATACATGCTATCAAGAAGCTTGGTTACTGAGGCGACCTTAGTTTCCATTAAGGCGCGTGACAGAGCCTTATGGTGATAAATAATTCTTCTACTTCCTATAGTTCCTTTATCCTTCAGAAGAAGGCATGAGATTTATGCTCAAGAGGTTTTCAAAGTCATCAAACTGTCTCCTAGAGGTCGAGGACATCGAAAGGTTTTCAAGCAGTAGATGGGGGAAGATTAAATTTACATGAGAAGGATCAAATGCAAGAACCGCCATAGCCATAACAATGAAAAGTGCTCTTTTTAGATGGCCTAATGAAGTTGATAAATTCCAATAGTGATTATTTCTGAAGATCACTATGAAGAAGTACAAGAGTATGTAATAAGCTATGAGTAGAGAAGGAATTTTTCTATTGGAAGAACCAAAAATCCCCCTGGTTATTGTGTAAATATTTTCTGAGTGGAAAAGAAACCCTAGGTTAAGAAATTGATTATTCTGGAATGAAAATGCTTTGATAAACTTTCTTGGAGCAAGGAAATGCAGGATAATGAGGCCAACAAGTGATTTGAGCATGAAATATTGAGATTTGATTCTCTAAAATGGAAACTCCTTTTATCTATATATTGCATCCCTTGCGGAAAAAATCCTTAGGAGATGCATGCATAAAAGAACTAAATTAAAGACAAATAAATAAAAAATGCAAAAGAAAAACAAGATAAACTAAATTCGATTTGGTTTAACTTAAAGAAAACATTAAGTTGGGTGCCACACTTGGAACAAAATTGCCTTGCCAATAGAGAAATTGTTAGAAAATAGAAGAAATACGATTTTGAGATATAAATTAAAGAGGAATGAAGTAAGATCTGTGCCAAATCCTTGGGCTTTGAAATCCTTGGTCTTAGAAGAAACCCTAGAATAAGAACTTATGTTTCACCAAGGAAGTTTGGAATATTCATTGTGAAATCTCGACCAGATTCCAAGAAGAACTATCCAAAGTGTCATAGCCAATTCTAATTTTCCCCAATTTTTTTCCTAAAAGTGTTAATATTATATATTAATAAAATATATAATATAATATATTTATATATTAAAATAAATTATGTTAATATTATATATTATATATAATAAGTTTAACATATTAACATACCAATTTTTTTCCTCTAAGAGTTCTTAAAAGTGTTAATATTATATATTAATAAAATATATAATATAATATATTTATATATTAAAATAAATTATGTTAATATTATATATTACATATAATAAGTTTAACATATTAACATATTCTAATAATGGAGCATTACATTTTTTTCCTTAAATTTTAACAACTTTAGTAATTTTCTAGTTGTGTGACTTATTATTTATTATTATTTTTATAGCATAATTAAATTAGTAATTTAATTTAGTCATTTTTAGTTGCGTTGCTCAAATTTAGTCACATTTAAAAGTCTAAATTTATATTTTTAGAATTTCGTACATTAAGAACATGATTTTATACTTCAAAACCCATAATTTAACATTTAATTTTCAATCACATTTAAAAATTGATTACACATCATCTACAAGTACCAATAAATTTATCAAACACAAGTGGAGTGGATATAAAATAGTATGAAGACTTTATTAACCATGAAATAACATTGGACACACAAGTAGAAAATATTAATTAAAGTAACTAATTACATAATTTAAAAGAAACTAGTTTCATGGTTTTTACCATAAATTTCACATCATTACCACTATTCACAAGTAAGGACACAATATATCTAATTAGTATGTGTCATTCATGTCGTCACACTTATAGCATTTTGTAATTACATAGATCTCTTCATCACTACAAAAGTGTTTTTTTAATAGTCTACAATACTATATTTCAAGCATCATAAGCACCCTTAAAAGTTACCCCAACTTTATTTGAAGGTTTGGTATGTACATGTGGATTCCCCACATGAACATAACCCTTTTACGGTATGGTGTCACAATAATATTGCGTTAGTATGACTTGAAATTGTTCCATTTCAATCATTTTTTGTTAAAAAATGACAAAAGTCATTCACGTGTTTTTTTGTGTGCATATGTCCATAAACCAATCTAAAAAAAGTTGGGTATGTGTTATTCTCTTTGCATGTGGATGTGGGGTGCGTCACCTTACAATCCACCTCCATCTTTTTTTGGTTATTTTTGGAAAAATTTTGAGCTATTTTTTTCTTCTAAAAGTATGTAATTTAATCTCGGTTAAGGGATTAGGGGTATAATTTAATATGGTTTAATAGATTAGGGTTTTGGGTATTGCTAAATACCTAAATATTATATTATGGCTAATTAAGAAACACAATGAGAAAGATAGAGGTGCAACTCTAAGTTTTGTTGGTTTTTCCCTTCAAATATTTCTAAGGTCAATTTTTGTATATTGTGTGTGCGCATTTGTGTACTCTCTATTTTTATTAAGAATATGCATTCATTGTTTCTCTTCACATGTTTAAAACTAAAAAATACTAAGGCTTTATTTCAAGAATTTTCTAACCTCTTAATCTATAAAATAAATCTTTATACTTGTATCAATGTCTAAATTTCCTAGCAACAACTATTTTTGTAATGATGCTTTCTGCATGTAACAAGAATCCATTGATATCAAATATAATCAATAGTTTATTGCAAGGTTATTTACAGCCTTGTATGGGGGAGATGTCTCATGAAATAAAAAAATTAAAACCAACATAAATCCATCTTAAAACCAATCTATCAAGCATCAAGAGGGATCAAGTTTCTGGAGGTGTAATTTTTTTGGATGTGTAAAAAATCTAAGTGAAAAAAATTGCACCTTAAGAAATTGAATCCCTCTAGGTACTTGATAGATCCAGGTTTAAGATGGATCTATGATGATTTAATCAATCTCTTATCTATGCAAGAAAACAAATATAAAAATTACTAAAACAAATATAATTATCACCTAAATACACAAAATAATCATCGTATCTCTTCTATATGACCCATCCAAATTCTAAGTTGATCGCAAATTAAATCAATTATCCTTATTATTTTCTTGTAAATTTTTTTTTTTTTTAACCAACTCCTAGTTGAGGCCCTACATGATTAAAAAAATAAAGACAAAATATTTTTTATATTTCTATTTCTTTCATATGAACCATCAAACATCCAACTTAATAGCAATATCAACCAATTCTCCTCATTAGTTTCTTTTGAATGATATTGACCTTTGTATATAAACAATAAGGTTGCTATTTTGTATATATCTTCATACTCGATAAATACATCTTTCAATAGTTTCTTCTAAATATATAGTACTTTACCAACATACGAATACATTAGATAATGATACAAAGTCTATATATACATTTCTAGTGATCTCAAGTATATAGGAATTTTCATACTACACCATTAAAATTTACTTATGAATTTTTTATTCTTCCACAAATATGTGAGATTAAACATTCATGCATAATAATGGTATATAGTCAGGTTATTTTTCTAGTAAACATTGAACTTTAAACAACAATTTCTCTCCTCCTAATAACAATAATTTAGTTTGAATTGATGTTTAAATTGTACAAAAGTTTAATTATAATTAAAAATATAACTACAACCATACGTATAAGTCATTAAATTGAATATGTTAATCATTGTGATTATGTAATTACACTTTAATAAAAATAAAACCAACAACATATATAAACCATTATACTAAAAACAATTATTCTTAATAATAACACAAAAAATTATATAATATTATAAATAAAATTCCAAACACAAAAATATCTATTAAAAAAAAACAATTCTAACATCATATTTTGGATTTATTTTAATGAGATATTGCTAAAGTCAAAGTATCATATTATTCTTGTATTTATAGGATATATTATGAAGCTTCTCCATAATGCAATTTTTATAGGGTTTCCCATTTGGTTCATCACCCTTTAAAACAAATATTGTTGTGTTGTTTTTAGAAATATCATTTCCAAATTCATCCATGTTTTTGACGTGTTTACCTTCGTTATTTTTAGTATATTTATTATCAAACTAAAAATAATTATTTTCTTATTATTATTTATTTTCTTTAATCCAAAAGGTTTCCTCCCAACAATTCCACTTTTGGTTGACCAAATTTTACCTTTAAAGTTGCTAAGACACAATTCCAAGAAATCTAACATTCCGTCATGACTGATTCAATTTTGGCTCGTATTTAAATTCAATTTCTTGGTAACACTTTTGGATATTTCCATTTCCTTTTGGGTGGATTTTTTACTAAATAAAAAATCTTTTAATTTTATTATCAAGAAAATATTTTTATGTGAATTAAAGAAAGGATGTTTCATATACTAGTATAGATCTAAATTGCTCTATCAAGCACCGAGAGGGACCAAATCTTTGGAAGTGCAAACATCTTCTGAAATATTGCACTTAACTATCAACTTTGGTGTGATTTAGACCAAAAGACACATCTTTTTATTTAAGGTTGACATATAATATTTTTATTATTAATATTTAATATTATTTATGGCTAACATATAATATTTTTTATTATTTTTTATTTTGTTAGAATACAACATCACAACATCTTCCCCATACATGGTTTTAAACCCATGTACAAGGCTCTCCTAAAACCATGGGTTGTTTAGAAGGCCTTGCACATGGTCTTAAAATCATTTGCAAGAGCCTGGTAAACCATGTACAATAAAACCATGGGTTGTTTTTTTGTGGATAATTCAATTTTCCTCTAGTTGTTATAACTAGGAGTTATAAGTAGGAGTTGAGTCAAGATAACTAGGAGTTGTTATATTAACTACAATAACTTTATATTGAATTGTAAAATAACTATTAGATACAACTATTAACTTAACTCTAATGACCATACAACTATGAGTTTAACTTCAACTATGAACTAAACAACTATAAATTAAATAGTTTGTTATATTAGATTATATAACTAATTAACCCATTTTATAGAAAAAAACATTATCAATGTGTCAAATATATACATTTATTCTAAACCTATTATTATTGTTAATATTATTTAAAATCAATTATTGAATGTATTCCCTTATGTTTTTACATTATGTCATTGATATATGTCTTTCTTTATATTTTATTTTCATTCATAATCCCGATCGAATAGAATAAAAATACAGTTTATATTAGTTTTATTTTATAACTTAGAAATTAATTGCTCTCTAAAATGTATCATTAATATAATGTGAAAAGTCAAACCACGCAGTAATTGGAACGTGTTAACATCGTTAAAATTTATAAACAAAAGAAAGAAAGAAGATTGTAGGGCAAATTAACCTGTTCTTTAACATTCTCGTGGAACAATGGGAAAAGAAAATGACCATTTTATTTTTATTTTATTGCGGGCAGAATGAATGTTGTAACATATCTTGAAAGCTGTATGTACATAGCATCGAGATCTATGTTGGAATAATGTAGAAATACTAGGCAGATTACTCTAGATTGGGTTGATGTGTATTATCTTTG
Organism: Pseudotsuga menziesii; assembly: GCA_001517045.1. NCBI lineage: Eukaryota > Viridiplantae > Streptophyta > Pinopsida > Pinales > Pinaceae > Pseudotsuga > Pseudotsuga menziesii. The sequence goes on from LPNX010723349.1 coordinate 295,368, forward strand.
ATTAGCATGAGATCTATAACTATAGGATCTGGATTTGGTTTGTTATGACAGTTCTCACCTTTATATTGTAATCATTTCACATTTGATAATTGAATTGGTTTGACCATTCCTTTGTGTGAGCGAGCCTTCGTGCTCTGCCCTGTCTACCTCTTAATTTATAAGTTGGTATCAGAGTTGTAAGGTGATTGCTAGGCTCAAGCGTTGAAAGAGACGATTTTTTTTTATCCATTGCCATCACCGTGAAGGAGGCACAGCAGCTGTGTGAAGACCCCGTGTTGAGTGTTGGGATGAGAAAGTCGTGAGTCCACCGTGAAGAGAAGAGCCACCGCAAAGAAGAGTACCATCGCAACGAAATTAAGGAGAACACCATTCCACAATGATTTAGCAGCGATTTACTACAACGATTTTCAATTTCTCAAAATATTTTTCTCATGTGAGAAATATTGGCACCATGTATCAGTTGAAGGTGAGGAGCGATGTCTCCATGAAAATTGCAAAGGAGGAGCGGTGGTAACGCTTGTCAACCAAAGGTGAGGAGCAGTGGAATCGCTGAAGCTGTGAAGAGGAAGAGCTGTGCTCAAGCCTATCCTTACACCGATTCCGGGTAACACCCCTAGAAACACCTTTGACAAGAAGAAAAGGTGCGGTTCTCAATTTTTTTCTTTGGTTGAATATAGATCAGCTCTTCAGATCAGGGGAACTAAGGTAAAATGGAAAATCCACCTCTTGCTGACACTTATATCAATGAAGCATCCAAATTAAATGGTCAAAATTACGTAAATTGGAAATTTAAGATGATGACCGTGCTTGAATCCGCTAATGCGTGGTCAATTATGACCGGTGATGAGCTAAGGCCTGCAACTGTCGCATTGCTACCGGACTGGTTTAAGCGGGAGCTGAAATCAAAACTGACATTGGGGATGTATATTAATGACAACATAATTCCGCATATCAGAAACTGTACGACATCTAAAGCAACATGGGACACGCTCAAAGGTCTGTATCAAACCACTAATGCAAATCGGGTTTTGTTTCTCAAAACCAAATTGTTGTCAATCAAGATGGAGGCTAATGAAGGGATAAGCAAATTTATTTCTCGCATTAAAGAACTGAGTGATAAATTGGGTGACATAGGTGAAGTTGTTGAAAGTTCTGATTTAGTAACAGTCACTCTAAAAGGCTTAGTCACAGACTACAAAGTATTTATTTCAGCACTTGCAGTGAGAGAAAAACCCCCAAATTTTGAAGAAATTACAGGAATTCTAATACAAGAAGAAGAAAGAATGAAGAACTATGATATGGACGCTGGAGGTTCAGACTTGGCAGTAATGGAAAGAGGTCGATATACACACAGAGGCAAACCATGGAGCAGACCATGGAATGGAGACAAAGGCAAACAATGGAATGAAGATAGAGGCATATTTCATCAAAAACAGAAAGGTATGGCTCAAACTGATTCTGATAGAAATAATGTAGATGGTCATCATTGGGGCAAACCAAGACAACTCAATAGAAATCATTATCAGAAGAAATTTTATAGAAATAGAAACTACAATGGAAGTCACAATGGAAATTTTGCAAATACAGACACCTCTAAAATTAATGATTTTAAAAATCTGAGATTGTTTATTTCTGAAGATGCTCTGTCTATCGAGATAGATGATGAGAATGCATGGTTCATAGATTCAGGTGCATCTGCACATATGTCTTGTAGGAAAGAATGGTTCGATGAATACAATGAGAAACTTGATGGCACTCATATCTATTTAGGAGATAATAGGTCACACAAAGTACAGGGTTATGGAATAATAAATGTGAGATTATCTAATGGGGAATTGAAACAGATTCATAATGTCATGTATGTGCCTGACATTAAGAAAAATTTAATATATGTTTCAACCATAACCGAGAATGACCTGAAAGTAGAGTTTGGAAAGTATCAGTTTCATATCAAATACATTTGAAACCACTACAAGATTGTTGCTACAGGTTCAAGATGTGGAGGACTGTACAAGCTAGATGTGAGCAAAGACAGTCATCAGTCACTTGCATCCACCGTAATCACCACAGAGGAACTCTAGCATCAAAGGTATGGCCACATTAACCACCATGATCTTGTATTATTTCAAAATAAATCTATGGTTGAAGGTCTTCCTATAATAAAGAATGAACATTTAGAATGTAGTGCATGTGCACTTGGCAAACAACATCGAGATGAATTTCCAATACATCAAGAAAAAAGGAAAACTGGTCTACTTGAACTAATTCATACAGAACTATGTGGACCTATGCAAACTAGATCTTTAGGAGGTGCATCATATTTTCTGACATTTATTGATGATAGATCTAGATACACATGGGTGTACTTCTGTTGAGGCCTGGAAATTCGCAGGCAACAACAGCAAGGGATTCTCCCCATTCAACGTTCCCAACTAGCCCATGACTGTTTGGTGTAGGGAATCCGTCCGGTTTGCGATCCGGCTACCGTAGGTCAAGTAACAAAAATAAAAGGTTTTACCGATTGCGGCCCGGTCCACCGTATATATTTTTGTGTTGTTTTTTATTTAAAGTATGATATGCAAGTGCCTATTTAACATGTAGATTGATAAAGAATGCAAGGATTATTCACAATGTGATGCGCAGGTTCTTACCTCTCGTCTTAAACTCTCAAGCATCTAAATCACACACAATTAGAAAATAAATACTAACTAGGCTATCTCTAGAGAGCTAGATATTAATTCGTGAGTAATGTAATACTGTTCACATGTTATGGCAAATCACAGATAGTTGTTCCTAGGACCAAACATACAAACATGAATAAAAGTATACATGACAAGATAGCTCATCAACAGTTAAAAATTCCATTACTCATAGTGGAAAACATCACAGAATATACTAGAGAACATTCAGGTAAGAACATAGGTTCATGAAGTTAGAACGCTTTCACAGTTAATGAAACACAGTCGACAACGAAATAGTTCCCCTTCAACATTGTTCATTTATCACATTGGAAGATTCCACATAGCACCTTCTCCAATAGGCAAAATTTGTAATTTCTTATTGTAAAACGAAGTAGTTCCTCTTACAAACAATAGTTCACAAGTTTTTCTAGGGAAAAAGCCTCTGTAAATTCTAACTTTCCTATATTTAAACCAAATTAGCTAACCGCTTGGGCTGCCCCCAACCGTGTGACCTTTGGGTTCCTCAAAACCGTTTAATATCCCCATTTTGTCTTTTCTGTGAGTACTCATGATTTACTTCATGCGTTAAGTTTTTAGAGTACTCAACAAAGCAGGATCTGCTTGGTAACTGACAGATCTTTCCAGGCCTGGGCTTTTGTCGCCATTGATTCTGCCTTGTCCTTCGTTTGTCCTCCTTGAGATCCCGTCGGTTTCGGTACGAACTCTGCCTAACACTGCCCAACTCCCTTTCTACAGCTTGTCTCCTAGCTATTCCTTCACGCAGTGGCAATCTAAAAAAGTCTCTTGAGTCTGTCTGCAATTAAATGACATTTATTATTAGTTAGGATCACATTTTGTCAATTAAACTACATCAACAAACCGACTAGTCATGAAAATATTAATAAGCACCAAAATTACCGTTTCCCATACAGGGGTTTAAAACTCACAAAAACAACAGGAAGAGCAAAACTTATTGGCGGCTTAAAACACTAAAACATCGGCCAGGTAGTTTCACCCATAGCCACATCAGCGGATCTCAAACAGGCAATGGGATCCGTGAGACCGTTAAGTTTATTGGATTCAGAAGAGCTAAACTCAAATTCTAGGCTGAAAAGTTCCCAGTCGGCGAGCGAAAGGACATCAACGTCGGACACATAGTGTGTTACACAGCCGCAAGGGCGGAGGAGGAAAGACTATGAACTCTGATCCAAAAACAAAGCGATGAAGACCCTACAAAGAATCGACGGGCGGAGCAGTTGTATGGCGGATACCTAGTTCGTTTGGGAGCCGCAAAGGTGGAAGATAAACAAACTACAGCCTCTGATAATATAAATAAGTCAAACAAAATGGCGTGACAACAAAGAATTTAAGATCCTTCTTGCAAAATAATCATCGTCTGATTTCCGCAGCAGAGGCTCCCTAAGGAAACATGGTTCCGATAAGTTGTTTAAATGACCTCTGAAACAATGGCTAGCATGAGAAATAGGCTTCCGAAAAGAAAACGCAGCTCAAAGGGCAGCAAAGCAATTTCAAACATAAGAAACTTCCCAAAACGCAGGAAGAGAGTGATCCTCGAAAAAGTCCAAAATTAAAGCAAAACAAAAGAGTTCATAGATCCAAACGATTCTAGGCAATGCTAAAATTAACAAAGGGGTCCACAATTTGAAAATTTTGGGAAACAGTTGCAACTACAACAATTGGCGGCTACCTGGTGGACCTAGATCTTTGGATGATTATTTCTTGAGTAACAGATTGTTTAATAACAAGAATCTATTGAATTCTTCTAGATATCTGGATTTCTCAAGTGGAAAATGTATGTACTTTTAATCATTGATGATAATCCAATTTAGGAGAGTGGAAACCAGGATTTTCAAGTCAAGATAACTCTTTTGAGGCCAGGAAGATGAATTTCATTTGTTACCTCTGTCTTCAGGTAGCTGTCAGCTTGGACACCACAGGATTGTAGCATATGGTAAACAGAAATATTCATTTGTTCCTCATTCCCATGCCATTTTGCACCCTTTGGTGCTTTTGAACTTTTGTCTTTTCACATGAGTCCTCCTGCATGCCTTTCTTTCTGAATTTTAATTCAGGCTCCTCTATCCATAGTGTCCTTTTGTGTGAGAGATGTATTCAATTTTCAGCTCACGGACGGAGAGGAACTTTTAGCGAATAAGTACTTATATGGTTCAGCAACTGTTTTGAGGCATAATGCTTTCATAGGAGCTTTTGACTCTGATCTGCCTTTTGGCATACAATTCTTGGCATGGGATCATTTATATATAATATAATGTTTACCTTGCTTCCTTCCATGGGCCCTTTGCTGTAACTCCCTAGGACAATTTAAATGTGATATGGATGGAGCCTCAAGATAGTATTCTAGACCCTTTGATTCTGGTTTATTTTAAAAGGGTTAAGCAGGATTTCAATGTGTTCATAGCCACTCGATAAAACTGCTAAAATAGAAGAAATTATTTTAGATAAACAATAATACACAGGCTTATACCCAAGAAATTAAATCATTCCAAAATTCTGATTTTCTCCATGCAACCGCGGGTTTGCCTCCTTTATTTAAATCAATAGAATTTAGACTAAAACAAAACTGAATTACATAACTCAAAGAAAACGGCCAAGCCAGATTATTTATATACAAGATAGAAGAACACAAACAAACTTAGGAAAAATAAGGTTTGAGAACTAAACCATTTACTGGTAAGTTCTCTTCCCACCCTTGTAAATCTTGCAACTTATAAGTTGAGGGGCCAAGCTTTGCTGTAATCTGGAAAGGACCTACCCACAACTGCTGAAATTTCGTGTGTTTCCCTTTCTCATCATGGGGGTGGTCCCACTTGAGAACCAAATCTCCCACCTCAAAATCTTTTGTCCCAACCTTATTTTTATCAAACCATCTCTTTACTACCTCTTGTTGTTGTTTAAAGCACTCTATGGCTTTATATCGAGACTCTTCTGCCTTCAGGAGATTATATATCCTCATTTGCAAGACTTCATTATCCGATCCTCTAGATTCTTGAGCTATTATGGAAGAGGGTAGCATGATATTGGGTGGTAGAATGGCCTCTTTACCATACACAGGGGTATACGGAGACACTCCTATCGAAGACTTGGGGGTGACTCTATCAACCCAAAGGGCGTTTGGTAAAGCTGAGTGCCAACTCCTCTGATTTTCTATCACCGTCTTTTTTAAAATCCTAATTAGGTTTTTGTTTGTAGATTCAGCTAAGCCATTTCCCTATGGATAGTAATTAGCAGAGTAATGCAACTTAATCCCTTTCTCATGAGCAAAAGCAGTTAATCTTATTGAGGAAAAGTAAGTAGCATTATCAAAAACTAAAGAAATTGGAACTCCAAACCTGGTCATAATATGGTCTTGCAAGAAGTCTATGACCGCATCCTCATTTATTTTGCTCAAAGGGATGGCTTCGACCCAGTGAGTGAAGTAGTCGGTTGCTGTTAGAATATACTTGTGTTGCAGGGAAGAATTCGGCTTTATTGCCCCAATGATATCTAACCCCCATTGCTCAAAAGGCTCTGTTATCATCACAGGCTTCAATGGTCCTGCTGCTTTAGCTTGCCGTCCACTACACCTTTGACAAATGTCACACTTTCTGACATGGGCGTGTGCATCTTTGAAAAGTGTGGGCCAATAGTATTCGGCTCTAAGAATTTTATGAGCTGTGGTATCTCCGGAAAAATGTCCCCCATCAGGCCCATCATGCAAATATGTCATTACCTTCTTCGCATCTTCTTTCTCTAAGCATCTAAGAAGGACTCCGTCGTAATTTTTTCTGAATAATATTCCTTCAATAATTTGATATGAGGCTGACTTAAGACGCAATGCTCTTCTTTTCTTACAATTCCAATGCTCCGGTAACGATCATGTCTGAAGGTAATGCACAAGGTCTCGATACCAAGATTCTGGGGCTGTGAAAAGAGGACATACATATATCAAATGTAATTCAACTTCGTCTTCCCAGGCATGTGCTTCATTGTTTCTATTCTCAGTCATTAGTCTGCACAACCCTTTCCCTTTAACTATAGAATCTGGCTTGAATTCGAGGTCATATTCCTAAAAAGCTGTTACCCAATTGCCCCTTCTTTCTCCTAACTCCTTCTGTATGAAAAGAGACCTCACAGCTGGGTGTGGGACGATTACCTTGGTCCGATTCTTTAGTATGTAGGGCCTGAATTGTTTTACCACTTTGAACACTACGTAGGCTTGTTTATCTATAGTCAGGTAATTCAATTTGGCCCCTTGCAGACCAGTGCTCATAAATGATATGGGGAACTCATATCCTCCATCTTCCTTCTGAGTAAGCACAGCTGCTAGCGAATCATCAGATGCGAAAGTGTACAGAATAAAGTCTTTATCAAAATCCGGGCTTTTGAGGGAGGGTGCATGTGCAACAGCGGTCTTAATCTTGCTGAATGTGTTCTTATCAACCTCAGTCCACTTGAATTGTACACTTTTCTTTACCATTTGCTGCAAAGGTTTAACAATTTTAGCGAAATCTGGCACAAACCTTTGCACGAAGTTTATTGTCCCCATAAATGATTGCATGCCCTTTTTATTATGGGGCAAGGGAATCTGTTCAATGGCTTTAATCCTTTCTGGGTCTATGGAGATCGCCTTCTTTGAAACCACGTGACCCAGCAACTTACCCTCCGTAACAACGAACCCGCACTTCTTGGGGTTGAGTGAGATACTATATTTTTGGCAGCGTTCAAAAATCTGCTTTAGATGAAACGCGTGTTCTTCTCTCCTCTTTGAGAATATCGTGATGTCATCGAGGTATACTACAGCACTGCGGCCAATCAAACTGCGGAAAGCTATGTCCATAGCCCTCTGGAACGTAGCTCCAGCGTTTATAAGCCCAAAGGGCATTCTTCTGTAAGCAAAAGTTCCCAACTTGGTTCTGAATGTTGTTTTCAATCTGTCTTCTTCGGCTACTAATACTTGATTGTAGCCTGAAAATATGTCTAATAAAGAGAATAGTTCAGAACATGAAACCATTTGTAATAGTTGCTCCATGGGTGGAATAGGATAATTGTATTTATCTGAAGCACGATTTAAGTGTCTAAAATCCACACATAACCTGATTTCTCTAGATTTTTTCCTCACTGGTACCAGATTTGAGACCCATTCCGAGTGTCTAACCTTAAAAATGATTCTAGCATCCAATAATTTCTTAACTTCACTCTGGATTAGAGGTTCCAATTTTGGGTGCATTTTCCTTAAAGGCTGCTGATAAGGTTTGACTCCAGATTTGATGGGGATAACATGCTGGATGATACTGGTGTCATATGTCTTCAGATCTTCATATGTCCAGGAAAAAACATCTTTATATTGATTAAAAAGAACGATGAACGTGTTTCTTTCCGCTGGTGAACAACATTTTCCAAGATTCACATACTTAGGCTTCATCTCAGTCCCCAAATTAATCAATTTGAACTGTAGAGATGAGCTATGAGTCTTCACGTTTGTTGGTCTTCTAAATTTTTCATTTAAATCAAACATCTGTTCTAAGGTTCTGACTCCTTTAGGGATGAAATTATCGAATTTCAGCTCGACCTGATGTTCTTCATCATCAATAATCACCCCTTTAAATGCCTCGTCATTCGTTAAGCATTCTATAATCTGTTGATTATCGTCGAACACTCGTAGGTTGGTAATCATATCCAGAACTGAGGGCCTGAAAAGCAATTCAACAGAGCACCGATTATTAGAGGGCACAACCCTAGCAGCTGATGTGGCCAACAAGTCAGCTGTTGCATTCTTAAGTCTTGGAATCGATACAATATTAAATGCGTTAAAACATTTGAGTAAATCCCATACCTCATTTTGATAAGCTTTTAAGTGAGGAGAAATGCAATGTATTTGATTCCGAATTTGTTTTACAATTATTCCAGAATCTCCAAACACTTTCAGATTATTTTCCTTTAATTCAATTGCTTTCCTTAAACCTTGAAGCAACGCTTCATATTCAGCTGTGTTATTTGTACATTCAAACTCTAACCTACATGAAAGAAAATGTTTGTTCTTCTTGGGGTCAATCAGGACACAGTCGGCTCCTGACCCTTCTAACGTTTTAGATCCGTAAAAAAAAAGTGTCTAGAAATCGCTAACTACTGTGCGGGAATCTACTTCTACTGCTAAGTCTACTATTTTACAATCGATTTCATCAGCCTGTGAAAACCAAAGGAGGTCAGGCTGAGCATCTGATGTGTCGCTGGCTTCTTCTGCTTGGTAATTTCCTGGTTCTAACTCAATAAAGTAATTTCCCAAAACAGAATCCACTGGTTCATTTTTTTCTTCAAACTAAGTAGCGTTGTGTTTCATATGGGGCTCCCTCAAAATTTCGATCTGATTCGGGATTCCTTTATACGGAAACCATAGATGTGACCAGTCCGAGGCAAAATATCCGTTTATCTTTGCCGACCAGTCCCTTCTCAGAACAATCCCATAAGCTTCTGGTATGTCAGCCACCACAATATCAATAACTTGACACGCCTTATCATTCGAAGCTAAGCGGACTAGAACATCCTCCATTTCCCCAATTACCTTCACATTCGTTCTATCCAACTGAACAACCCTCCAAGTGGATGGTTTAGGCTGCCCATTTATCCTTTTGCAGACCGACAGCGGCATAACGTTGACTGATGCCCCCGAGTGTACCAAGCAATTATGTACATTGTGGTTGAAAATTTCAAAAGTGAGGAGAAACGGTGGATTCTTGCTCTTAGACTTACCTCCTACGCTTGCTTCCCTAATTTCTTCTTCTTCCTTGGGATGATTTTCGGTGGGCAGCCCCTCCTCTGATGCTTCAAGTGCTTTCAAAATCTTTTCTTTCTGCTACGGCACCTTGCACATTTCAAATAACGAGATATTCGCCCTTACCTTCTTTATATCTTCCACAATGTCATATTCCATCTTAGGTTCGGTGGGATTTGGTTTACCATTATTTATTTTTCCTTCATTGGGCTTGGTGAACACATTATTCTGTCTAGGATCTTAACTGATGATGGTAAATTCCAGGAATTCATTAGCTCAGGAGTTATTTTGGAATTTCTTAACATTCCTTTGAAGTCTTTTAATATTTGGGAGCATGAGACTATTTTCTTTAGCCAACCCTTGGCTTCTTGTTGTTACATTTGTTTCCATGATGTCCTCGTGTACCAAAACTTTTTCTTTCTCGGCGTCAAACAACGAAACAAAGTCCCATAGAACCATGGTATCATCCTCTTGTTCTTTTGTTGATGTATTACTGTCTTTCCTTTCTTCATCTTCATCTTCTGTTAATTTAGAATCCAACAGCTGATTCATAACCAACGTCATTGAGTTTATCCATTGAGGACAATTCTTTTCAGAGTGGGGTTGTTGGTGGAAAGTGCAAAAATTGTCCATTCCTACCTCTGTTAAATTCATAGATGCCGAATTGTGCGGAGGGGGTTGGGATTGATTGTTATCTTCCCGTTTCTTGTAATAGGTCTTGTAGAACTTTTGGGCTTCCTTTTCCTTTTCCAAGTCTATGATTCTATTAGAAAGCTTTTGCATCATTTTTTCCATTCCTTCAAAATCTGGTGACTGCTCCTCCTTAGACTTGGTAAACAACAAAGCTTTCCTCCCCACATTTTTCTCTCCTAACCGTTCGGGATAATCTCCGATACTTTCCCTTTCAGCCTCTACCTTCTCCGCCTCCTCATAGGTCTCCACTAGAGTGGGATTGGCCTTCATTTTGGCAAACATGGCCAACTCGGGCCTTAGAGCTGAGGTATAATATTCAATCAGGACTTTATCCGAAGGTTTGTCAGCTTCAGAAAAATTATTAAGATATGCTACAAATCTTTGGGTGAAACTATGCACCTTCTCCTTTCTTTCTTTATTTAAGGCGCATAGTCCTTTCATGAGAGCTGCATGAGTTTTTTGGGTCGCATACTTACTTCTAAAAATCCTCTCAAAGGTATCCCAATCAAGGATAGAATTTGCAGGCAAACCAAAGTACCACTATGCTGCAGCTCCTTTAAGGGTATGTGGGAAAAGTCTGCAAACTACATCCTCATATTCCCCAGCCCTTAACCCTTCTATTGCCAAATAGAAACTTTGCAAGTGGTCTTCTACTAGTATCTTCTCATTTGGGTCAAATTTGGGCAGTATCTTTTCAAAAGATTGAGGTAAATCATGCAAAGGAGGTGTTAGGTTTAAAGGCGATCTGGATTTCCAGGTAGGTGGTGGATTCAGTGGGTTGGGTGGTTGATTTGCGTTTACGCCTGCCGTTAGTCTGGGTGGAGAGTGAGGGGGTGAGCGAATAGGAGTATGAACAAGATAACTGTGAGGAGTATCTAGGCCTACTTGATTCAAAGGAAGTACAACTTCTTGTAAGGCTTTTTCTACAAGTTCTTCCCAATCCCCAACCAGTACTGAGTCTTCCAATATCGGACGATATTTCCTTTTATATTCTCTTCTGGGAAATTCAGGGATAATCGGCAATCCTCCGATCTTCTTCACGTATGCCCTAGTGTCTTCTCAGATCATTAACAACTTCATTGTCGACTGAATACAAATGTTCTCTACCCCCCTCTTCAGGAATTGGATTATGAAACACGCTGCTTTCTGAACTGTTACTGGTGGAATAGTCTTGGGAAAACGGGTTTCCTCGGCCAGCCATGCACTGGTGGCCCTCCTTCTAGTGCCAGAAACTGTTGAGGCCTGGAAATTCGTAGGCAAAAATAGCAAGGGATTCTCCCCAGTCAACGTTCCCAACTAGCCCGTGACTGTTTGGTGTAGAGAATCCGTCAGGTTTGCGGTCCGACTACCGTAGGTCAAGTAACAAAAATAAAAGGTTTTACCGGTTGCGGCCCGGTCCACCGTATATATTTTTGTGTTGTTTTTTATTTAAAGTATGATATGCAAGTGCCTATTTAACATGCAGATTGATAAAGAATGCAAGGAGTATTCACAATGTGATGCGCAGGTTCTTACCTCTTGTCTTAAACTCTCGAGCATCTAAATCACACACAATTAGAAAATAAATACTAACTAGGCTATCTCTAGAGAGCTAGATATTAATTCATGAGTAATGTAATACTATTCACATGTTACGGCAAATCACAGATAGCTGTTCCTAGGACCAAACATACAAACATGAATAAAAGTATACATGACAAGATAGCTCATCAACAGTTAAAACTTCCATTACTCATAGTGGAAAACATCACATAATATACTAGAGAACATTCAGGTAAGAACATAGGTTCATGAATTTAGAACACTCTCACATTTAATGAAACACAGTCGACAACGAAATAGTTCCCCTTCAACATTGTTCATTTATTACATTGGAAGATTCCACATAGCACCTTCTCCAACAGGCAAAATTTGTAATTTCTTATTGTAAAACGAAGTAGTTCCTCTTACAAATAATAGTTCACAAGTTTTTCTAGGGAAAAAGCCTCTGTAAATTCTAACTTTCCTATATTTAAACCAAATCAGCTAACCGCTTGGGCTGCCCCCAACCGTGTGACCTTTGGGTTCCTCAAAACCGTTTAATATCCCCATTTTGTCTTTTCTGTGAGTACTCATGATTTACTTCATGCGTTACGTTTTTAGAGTACTCAACAAAGCGGGATCCGCTTGGTAACTGACATATCTTTCCAGGCCTGGGCTTTTGTCGCCATTGATTCTGCCTTGTCCTTCGTTTGTCCTCCTTGAGATCCCATCGGTTTCGGTACGAACTCTGCCTAACACTTCCCAGCTCCCTTTCTGTTGCTTGTCTCCCCGCTACACCTTCGCATAGTGATAATCTGAAAAAGTCTCTTGAGTTCGTCTGCAATTAAACGACATTTATTATTAGTTAGGATCGCATTTTTTCAATTAAACTACATCAACAAACCGACTAGTCGTGAAAATATTAATAAGCACCAAAATCATTGTTGCCCATACAAGGGTTTAAAACTCACAAAAACGACAGGAAGAGCAAAACTTATTGGCGGCTTAAAACACTAAAACATCGGCCGGGTAGTTTCACCCACAGCCGCATCAGTGGATCTCAAATAGGCAACAGGATCCGTGAGACCATTAAGTTTATCGGAGTTGGAAGAGCTAAACTCAAATTCTAGGTGGAAAATTTCCCAGTCGGCGAGTGGAAGGACATCAACGTCGGACACTTAGTGTGTTACATAGCCACAAGGGCGGAGGAGGAAAGACTATGGCCTCCGATCCAAAAACAAAGCGATGAATACCCGACAAAGCATCGGTAGGTGGAGCAATTGTATGGCGGATACCTAGTTCATTTGGGAGCCGTAAGGGTGGAAGATAAACAGACTACAACCTCTGATAATATAAACAAGTCAAACAAAATGACGTGACAACAAAGAAGTTAAGATCCTTCTTGGAGAATAATCATCATCCGATTTCCGCAATGGAGGCTCCCTAAGGAAACATGGTTCCGATAAGTTGTTTAAATGACCTCCGAAACAATGGCTAGCATGAGAAACAGGCTTCCGAAAAGAAAACGCAGCTCAAAGGGAAGCAAAGAAATTTCAAACATAAGCAACTTCCCGAAACGCAGGAAGAGAGTGATCCTCGAAAAGTCCAAAATTAAAGCAAAACAAAAAGAGTTCATAGATCCAAACGATTCTAGGCAATGCTAAAATTAACAAAGGGGTCCACAATTTGAAAATATGGGGAAACAGTTGCAGCTGCAACAACTTCATAAGGAGGAAAGGAGATGTATTTGAATACTTCAAGGAGTTCAGAACCATGATTGAAAAGAAGACAGAAAATTCATTAAAATCCTCAGATCCTACAATGGTGGCGATTACGTGTCTAGAGCTTTCAAGAAATACTGTAAGGAGAATGGTATCCAACAATAGTTTACAGTATCGCACACTCCTCAGCAAAATGGAATAGCAGAGTGAAAGAACAGAACATTAGTTGAATGTGCACGCAGCATGCTTCAAGGTAAGCATATTTCAAATGGTTTTTGGGTAGAAGCTGTGAATACTACTATATATTTGAAAAATATCAGTCTGACAAAGAAATTAGAATTTCAAACACCATTTGAGGTTTTCAATGGATATAAACCACAAGTTAAGCATCTATGAATCTTTAGTTGTAAATAATTTTCCCACATACCAAAAGATAGGAGGAAACTAGATGCTAAATCACTTGAATGTGTCTTTGTTGGGTATTGCAATGATCACAAAGCCTATAAGTTGTTTCACCCTAGCACTCATAAATTAATTGCTAGTAGAGATGTGATGTTCTATGAACATATAGATACAAGTAACAAAACAGAACAATGTCATAGTCTGACTAACAATGATGAATATGTCAAATTAAAGTCAATAGTTCCGGAGTAGGAAGTGGAAGAGCCACAAGAGAAGCAGGAAGAATAGAATAGTAGAAGCAATGGAAGCATAAACAACAGTGAAAATAGCAGAAGCAGCATCAACAGCATGAGTACTTCTACAAGTTCAGATGAAGACACAACAAAAAGCAGAAGGATTATGGATGGAACACCTGCAGGTAATGGAATCCTAAGAAGGTCAACAATACAGACTCGTCCCCCTCCAAGGTACAATGACTATGCTCTAATGACTAATTTAATGAATATCAATAAACCAATGAATTACAAACAAGCCAAAGATAAAGCAGAATGGGTTGAAGCAATGAACGAAGAATATAACTCAATTATGAAAAATCAGACTTGGGAATTAACTGAGTTACCAGAGGATAAGACACCGATAGGCTGTAAATGGTTGTTTAAATATAACCTTAAATCATATGGTAGAATAGAAAGATTTAAAGCAAGATTAGTAGCAAAATTATATGCACAAAAGGAGGGAATTGACTTTAAGGATACTTTTGCACCAGTAGCAAAGCTAAACACAATTAGAATTATGGTTGCATTAGCCATAACACATAAATGGAAAATCCATCAATTAGATGTAAAATCTACTTTCTTAAATGGTGACTTAAAAGAAGAAGTCTACTTAGTCCAGCCTTAAGGTTTTGTACAGAAAGGACAGGAACATCTTGTATGTAAACTATAGAAGGCTATCTATGGATTAAAACAGGATCCTAGGTAATGGTACATAAAGATTGATACCTTCTTTAATTAGAAAGGTTAAGTTAAAAGCCAAAGTGACCCTAACCTTTATATGAAGAAAGATAAGGAAGGAAATATTTGTTTGATATATTTATATGTATATGATCTCATCATTACAGGGAATGCATGTAAGTTGATTACATAAATAAAAAATCAATTGTCAGAAGAGTTTGAAATCAAAGACCTTGGAGAATTACACTATTGTTTGGGACTTGAAGTTTGGAGAGAATCTGGAAAAATTTTGATCACTCAAAGTAAGTATGTGAGGGAAATATTGAATAGATTTAACATGAGTGATTGCAAAGAATCAACAATTCCTTTAGAACAGAATGTGAAGTTATGAAGTCAAGATGGATCAAAGGATGCAGATGGTACTTTGTATCGACAGTTGGTGGGAAGCTTGAATTATCTCACTACCACAAGGCCAGATATATCATATGCAGTCAGCATTTTGAGCCAGTTTATGACTAAACCAAATGACAGCCATTGGAAATCTACAAAGAAAGTCCTTAGATATCTGAAAGGCACAGTGAACTGTGGTCTTTTATACACTGATAAGTTTGATGTTCAATTGGCAGGTTTTTCTAATTCTGATTGGGAAGGAAATATAGATGACAATAGATATACTACATGATATGCATTCAACATTGGATCTAGAGTCGTATCATGGAGTAGAAAGAAACAACCAATTGTTTCTCTATCATCCACAGAAGCTGAATACAAAGCCATGTCTAGTGCAACATGTGAAGTTGTCTGGTTGAGGAGGATTCTTGAAGATATTGGAGAAAATAAAATAGAACCCACAAAAGTATATTGTGACAATCAAAGTGCAGTCAAACTAGCACCCAATCCAGTTTATCATGCAAGGACAAAACACATTGAATTGCAACATCATTTTATCAAAGAAAAGATTGAGTCTAAGGAAATTAAACTTATTTATTGTAACACAAGTGATAATGTCGCTGACATATTTACCAAACCTATTGACAAGATTCACTTTGAGATCCTTAGGCAGAAATTAGGTGTTGTAGAAAACCCATTTCTACATTAAGGGGGTATGTTGGAATAATGTAGAAGTACTAGGTAGATTACTCTAGATTGGGTTGATGTGTATTATCTTTGATTAGCATGAGATCCATAACTATAGGATCTGGATTTGATTTATTATGATAGTTATCACCTTTGTATTGTAATCATTTCACATTTGATAATTGAATTGGTTCGACCATCCCTTTGTGTGAGCGAGCCTTCGTGCTCTGCCTTTTCTACCTTCTTAATTTCTAAGTATCTCTACATAAAAACGAAGGCAGGCGAGCTAAATAAAGAAATTTAAGAATCTAACAACAACGACATGCACCGATATTTGTAGTGGAGTTATTCTTTACTGTGGTTGTCGTAAGCACTCTGCTAGAAGCTGATAATTGAATCTGGCGGTATCTTTGTAGTAATCATATATGAGATAATTGCTGTGAACCCACTGTAGTTGTCCTTTCTCGGCATAGCTCAAGCTCTGGCTCCACCAATTATTTTCCCAACACTGAGAGGTGTTGCCATTTCCTGTCCATTCACAGACATCAGCTCTGAAATTGCTGTAGGAAGCCACAAATGGTGAGTAAGACCAATCATTTTTCACCCACCCCCTTGAGTTTCCCACTGATCCCCTTGGGTTCCAGAGAATTGAGTAATTGTGGTAATCTACTGTTGGATCAAACCATAAATAAACTGTTGTTCTTTATCGACTGAGCCACTGATATAAATGTTTGTGTGCAGAATGTTGAGTTTCCCATTGATCCCCTTGGGTTCCAGAGAATTAATTAATTGTGGTAATCTATTGTTGGATCAAACCATAAATAAAATTGTTGCTCTCTATCGGCTGAGCCATTAATATAAATGTTTGTGTGTAGAATGTAGGGATCGCTAGAAACATTTTCTTGGAACTCCATATCAATTTCGTTGTGCAAATAGAAGTAAATATTTATAGCCGACATTTACATGAGGAGCATTACATAACGTTACAACATCTCTCTCATAATCGGAAACCATAAGTAAATAGAAGTAAATATGTATAGCCTACATTTACATGAGGAAAATTACATAACGTTACAACATTTCCCTCATAATATTTATAGCCAACATTTACATGAGTAACGCTACATAACCTTACAACATCTCCCTCGTAATATTTATAACCGACATTTACATAAAGAATGTTAAGGAAAGTTACAAGATCTCCCCCATACTGGGCTTAGAGCGCCTCCCGACGCAATTATATAATGCATTTTATATATATTTCAAAGAACATACAAAAGAATCATTATGGTGCTTACTCATTATCAATTTGGTAAGGGTGGATTGACGATTAACTATACTTGAGATAATGTGTCCTATTCCAATTTCAATTCTAGATTGAATTATTTATTAGTTTATTTTTTTGTTGTTAGAAATGTTCGTCACTCTATGTCACGGTGCATTTCAACTATTGGCTAAGATACCACAACCCAAGGGCATCTAAGACCTCAAAATCACCTAGGGATCGCACCCATCATGGGTGACACCAAGCTTTAATGTGGATAGATTTTTTGGTGTATTCTCCCAACTAAGTCACCCCTAAGGGTATTGAACTTGCATCACCTTGTAAATGAAACCCACACCTTAACTGAGTGAGCTAGAGAAAATTGGCCTATTTATTTGTTTAATTATTCTAACATAAAACCATATATATTTATTTAATTGCATTTATGTGTTTAATTGTTCTAACATAGAACCATATATTTTAGCATGGAGCTATTTGATTGTTTGGTTTGTTTTATATTATTCTATGAAATATTCTTGTTTGTATCACCATGTCCTCTAGAACAACAAAGGTATGCATTTATGATTTATAGCATATTAGCATAATTCGAGTAGGAACAGAGATACAAATACGATTCGATACGAAAAAAATCCAATACAATAAAATACAGAAGTAAACTTCTTTTATATAATATTTTTAATTAAATATACAACAATATATATAATATTTTTTAATACATATACAACAATATATATAACATTTATATAGTTAAACATATACAATAGTTTTAATAAAATATTGAATATCAATCACTAAATTTTAAACTTAAAAAAAAATTAAACAATTTTTTATAACCAAACGTACTCTTTAAAAAATCAAAAATATAATGCCCATAGTATAAGAGAGAAAACTCTTAGTTATTAATAGTTATTAATTATCTTAAGAAGAAAGTAAATAATATTTACCAATATTTACATTGAAATTAATTAATTAATGTTTAAATTGTGTTAGGGTTAACTTTGACTCGAGAATGAGCAAGGATGTAAGTGGTTTTGGGCACATAGTTTTGGTAACCAATCAATCTAGTGTTGCTATAATAATTGCATATTTATTTTCTTTGGCATATTTTTATTTCTATTAAATTAAATTACTAAGTATGAAATTGAAAGGTATTTATTTTATAATGTTTCAATAATTAAAATTTGATTTTTTAAAATTAATTTTCAAAATTAACCCTTATTCGTATTTAAGAATTAATTTGTTCAAAATTTCTGTACACAAAAAACCAACGATCGAATTACGCTACTATAATTTATAGCCAATAAAAAATGTTCACAATATTTATTTGAAGAACATTAATTCAAATATATAAAATTACCTTACTACTTTTAGTTTGTTCAACTAAATTTGAATTATGATTCTTAATAGAATCTCCAAAATGCATGTGATCTTGATCATATAGTATATTTTTATTAAAATATTTTTTTTAATCGTTGCCATTGAGAGATATAACCAAATATAAGTATAGAAAACAATTATTTAAAAAAACAATTATAAAAAATATTTAATTAAAAAAATAAAAAATAAAAATACATTTTGTTAATAAAAAATATTAATCATACATTTCCTTGCTTGTTCACTAAACTTCACAAATATATATCCAACATATAATGAAAAATATTTCCTTGTTTCAACTATGTGATGTTGAACTTTTGAATCATTGCTTTTGCAAACATATGACAAACACAATTCTCTAAACATTTTTATTTTATATATAAAAAAGGGATAAACAATTTTATTTTATATATAAAAAGGGATAAACAATTTTATTTTAAACAATTGTATTTCCTTACTTGTTCACTAAACTTCACAAATATATATCCAACATACATTAAAAATATTTCCTTGTTTCAACTATGTGATGTTGAACTTTTGAATCATTTCTTTTGCAAACATATATGACAAACACAATTCTCTAAACATTTTTATTTTATATATAAAAAAGAGATAAACAATTTTATTTTATATATAAAAAAAGATTTTTGGATTTCCCAATCCATCTCCATATGAAAGTAGGCGTAGTCTCCCCTTCCACTCGAATTCCCTAAAACTATATAATATAGATCCTTATGCATAAATATATATTTTGTTGTCAATGGTTACTCTATTACACTTCCCTTTTCTCTGTTGGAGAATTGAGAGTGTTTTCTTGAACATATATGACCCACTAATATTAACTATAAAAATGTAGTTACAAGTTTATGAATTTGATATGAGAAAAAATAATAATAATAAGATATTAACTTCCATTCACACATAAAAATAGTTAGTTTTATCAATAATAACAAGCCCATATAAGAAAAGTTAAAGCGAGATAATGTTAATCAATTTGTTGCATAATGAAGAGGGAAGACGACAACAACAACAAATAAAGTGTGAACCATTTTTCCCATATTCCATTATCACACTAATCTCTTTTCACTTAGTATATGCGTGGGCAATATGTATGCTACAACTTTCATTGATTTAGGCTCATGTTTCCCTTCCTACATATTTCTCTTTGTTCCTCTTAGGAAATCATTCCAATAAACTTTTTTTATAAATTCCAAACACTATGCATCATTTTTTCCATAAATTGTTTGGTTTCGTCGAGAGGTGCTTTTTACAGCCCAAGTGGGTGAGATGTGTCACATATGTAACACTAACATAACACATGTCAACTAAAAAAAACAAATAAAAAAGTATAAAACCAAGTACATGTTAGCTCCAAGTTTAAATTGGCTACATTGTAAAACACTTTTTTTCATGTGGTTCACGACACCGAAGATCAGTGATTGTTATATCCAAGGATAACCCCCGAGTATTCCATGAGGAATTTGACAAGGCCACATATTTCTGTTGCGAATATGGCTCAACAAGAGCATCACATATGCCCACTAAGGGTTCAAACATGTCACTTAAAAGGATTGAACCTGGGTGGTGGGGGTAATAATCATTCCTACCAACCACCCAAGTTACTTCCAATGGACAACATTGTAAAACACATTTACATAAATATATATCGAATTTCAATTTTAAAATTTTTAATAAATTCAAACTTGAGAAATGTGAAACTCTACGTATTTGAAAATTTGAGAGAGTATTTGGATATCTTTGCTAGTAATTTAGACTCCATGTATTCAGACTCCTTTGTGATTTATACATTGATGAAGGTTAGTATTTTTAAATATGGATATGTACAATTAGGTTAAGAATACATTTCCATATTTAAAAATACACAATGATTTTCCAAGGATAGGTAATAATAATTAACTAGTATACTTTATATATTAAAACATAAAAATCATTCAATCTTTAATAGAATCTATAGTTTTATCTTCGTGCCATTATATTTTACAATAAGTATAGGATATAATGGCTTTCCATAGTTAGTCGAGTAGATAGAATCACCACCTTTAAATAGCCAAAACTATAAGTTGATTCAGTTACACTGAGGGACATCTATAATCTATGATATATGTATTTAGATGGATATTTTACATATGATATTATGCAAATTTGTGCATTGTGAAATGGATTATGATCTAATAGTGTTGTTAAGATGCATTGATTTCAATGATATCACAGTTTGTATGATATCACTCAACTAAATAGTCAAAACATTAATCTTATTCAGTTTCCACGGTTAGCTGAGTAGATAGAATTACCACAATAAAATAAAAACCCTAATTTGATTCATATTCCATAGTTATCTGATTAGATATAATCTTTTCTCCATAAAATGTCGTGGATATTCCACTAGAACAGTTCATCGCAACAAATCTTATAACTTAATTCATTATTTTAGCTTAATTCCATCGAATGGTAACTAAACTAGAAATGAAAGGAAAATAACTAGAGAAAAATAATGCATCCACAAAAAATAACACAAGATATACCCTAGGAAAACCCACTATGGGGAAAAACAAAACCCTAAGTGAGGACTAGGCCTTGCTCTTTTCTTCTCCAAAATGTAACATAAATACAAATAAAGTGTTCACTCATTATGGATTTACCTATGACACTATGGCTTGCATGACTACTACAGGATCATCTATTTCCTATGACTTTTGTCTAATATCCACTTCCATACTATTGCTCATCTAGTCATGCAAGGTTAGTTTTAAGGTTTGTACATACCTTAACTCTTAATTAGGATTAGGGTTTTAGACACTCTAGAATGTTCTTGATGAAAGTATGCACATGAATAGGTCCACATATGTGGGTAATGAGAGGTGATTTGGAATACACTTAGTACCATGGTGTTCAACTGGATAGGTCAACTTGCGAGAGTCATAACTTCTTCATACATTCTCCAATTGATGTGGTTCTTGCACATTTGGAAAGGTCTCAAAGTATAGAATATCGTTGATGGGATGGGGCATATGTTCACAAGTCTTTGAACCCAAAAAATAATTTAATACATCAAATGTGCCTTAGAATGTTTTTGACCCTAAATATGTAAATTAAGAATTTCCCCTAAAATGGGACCTACAAGTCAATTCATCCAATTGTTCCACCTATAATTAACCTAATTAGATGACAAAATATATCTTGATCGAATTCAGATTAATAACCACCATTAACTAACTGAAACCCTAATATGATTCAACCACACTAAGGTACATCTATGTCTTTAGATGGAGATTTGTGTTATGATCTAATCACCATAGTTAAATAGTAGAAAACCCTAGTCTAAATCAATTGATGATTTGACTATATATTGACATATAATATTATAACGTGGTAATTCAATAATCGAGTTTTATACATCAAATATTTTAATTGAATTAATTGTGGCTAGGTATATTCTCCTTGAACAAATTCAGAAAGAAACTAAATAAATACCTACAACTTTACATAGAATCACCATAGTTAATAGTTGAAACCCTAATCTAATTAATAGAAATGACACTCAATAACTAGAATCCAAGGGATCAACAAATCGTCAAGTCATTGTTGGAAGCAAAAACCTTATGGTTGATCCATTTGTTCTCACCAAAGTTTTCCTCTTGGATATGTTCTAGACATTTTGTATAATATAACTTAGTTAAAGACTCAAAGAAGTAATATGACTCATGAAAGTGGATCAACTCGGAGATAAGCTGAATACCCAATTGTTTTAATGAAATGTAGACATGTTTCATGTTCAAAGCTTGGTAGAAAGCTGCCATCATTACAAATTAAATATAGTTTCCTTGTTTTAATTTCCCCATCATGAACGATAAGTGCCTCTTTACTTTTTTAACGAGTCAAAAGAGAGTAACAAACACTCCTTGTAGCTTATCATTGGATAAGTCCATTCTCATATGTTTTCTGAACTTGAGAAAGGAGGCGTTTGTTCCCAAAAAGGGTCTTTCAATGTTTAGTTTAACGAGTCCAATGAAAGCAAAATTGACGTAGTTCATATTTAGAAGTCTAAATAGAACTAAAGAAAACTCTGAAAAGGTCTTTTTTCGTAAATTTTAATCTTAGAGGCCCGAAAAAACTATAAAATAATACACTGTAGAACTCTTCTAGTCAAATACTAGAGTATACCTTTTTCGTAAAAAGTCAATCCGAACCGAACATGGGGTAAATTACCATCAGAAAGACAACCTTTCAAGTACTTTTATGAGTGTGAAAGCGACAAGTTCACTCGGCGATATTTTCATATTCCAAGAGTTAGAAAATAGCTTAAATAGGATTCCAGTGGGGTTTCTTTCTCATAAATAGTTTTAACGAGCCCGAAAAGGCAATAAAAGTGGACTCAAAAACTTAGTTCTAGGGTTTAATGAACATGACTAAAGTTTTAAAAATGTGCTCTGAACCTTTTTCATGTTTGAATCCAGAGCATGAAAAAGTGATAAAGTAAGCTCAAACCACTTTTCATGTTTTAACCAAAGCACAAAAAATAAAAAGTAAGCTCATAAGATCTGCTTCATTTTTTAGAAAGATTGAAATGAAAAAAGGAACTATTCTCTACACCATCTTTCTATTTTTAACGAGATCGAAGATCGGTTGGAAGAATTCTCAGGGTATCTGCTTCATTTTTTAATGAGCTTGCAACAGGGAATGAACTGTGCTCAGAATGTAGTTTCATGGTTTAGGGAGCTCGAAACCAAGAAAAAGTATGCTCGTCATGAGTCTTTTTAGCAGCATTTTCCCAACATGATGTCCAGAGGTCAGTAATTTCCCCCAGTAAAACTATCCAGCGGCTCAACTTCAACTTAAAGAGGTTGAATACATGCCCCCCAAGCTTTGTTTCATCTTCCTACTCTTTTTATTCACCAAACTTAAAACATTGGGCTACTACTAAGAAAAGGTTCACCAGAGACCAAGGCCCAGAAAGAGGATTTAAAGGTAGATTAAATGAAGGTTGAAGTCCTAAAAGGGATGGAAGACTCGCTTCAAAAGGATGACCTGTTTCATTTTTACACAACCTTGAAACAAAAAAGAACTATGCTTGAAGCATGGTTTCATTTTTATGCAAGCTTAAAACCAAAGGTAAACTTTGATTGAGAAATCCCATTTCATTTTTTAATGAGCTTGACATAGAAAGGGAACTATGCTCGAGAATGGTTTCATTTTTACACAAGCTTAAAACCAAAAGGTAAACTATGCTTGAGATTGATGTCATTTTTACACAAGCTTGAAACCAAAAGGTAAACTATGCTTGGGAATTCATGTTTCATTTTTTAACGAGCTTGACACAGAAAGGGAACTATGATCATGAACTTGTTCATACCCAACATGATATCCAGAGGTTGGTTGTATGGCCCCATTACACAAGAATCTAGCGACTTAGCTCTAGTATGATGTACATAGACTAGATACATGCCCCCGAAGCTTCCCCATAATGGGAAGAATTTATCGGTTTACAAACAACTAAACTCTGGCACGATGTCTAGAGTCGAGAGACACGACTGGTGAAGGGGAAGGAACCACAATAACATGAGGTACATTCAGGGAATTCTAATGACTAGGAGTCATATGATGATCAGGTTTAATAAAGGAAATTTGATCAATGGTCACAATCTTCCCATCATGGGGAAAGTGCATCACTCGAAAGAGTGTGGACACTGTAGCTTGCATGAAGTAAAAATACTATCGTCCAAGAAGTAAATTAAAATCTAAAGGACCTTGGACTTCCATAACATCAATATAGACATTTTTCCCTCCTAAGGTAATAGGAAAATGTGGAAGGATCCATAAAGGTGCATTAGGTCTTCTCTTAAAACCTAGTATCTGATTGGAAGCTGGCACAAGCTGAGGAGAACCTATAGCTTTCCAAGCAGTTGAGGATAGAATACTAACAAAATCCCCTTCATCAACAATAATGCGAAGCATTCTCCTAGCAATAACTTGCACAAATATCTGGAAAGGAACACTCGAAGGAATACGAGATTCTGTTACATTAATCCAATTAAAGGAAATAACCTCGGTACTTGGAGAGGTTTCTGTTGAAATAGACAGGATTTCCCCTTGCGTAGAACAATACAAACTAGCTATGAAAACTTCAGCGGGTTTTAGTTCACTATCAACTGGAATAGTAGAATATGAGGAAGACTATGTCATAGTGATAATTCTAGTCTGAACACTCTCTGACAAAAGAGTAGGATCAAGTGGATATAACATTGACTTTACCCCTTCAATTTCACTCTTGGAAAGAAGAGTGGGATCAACTACGGATGAAACCGAACTGATCACTTTAAATTCACTACGGGAAGGAAGAGTGGGATCAGCTACGGATGAAACCGAATTGACCACTTGGTCAACCATTTGGGGGTCAAGAGACAACTTACGATAACCTATTGTAATTCGTTGTTGAGGAACAATAACAACTTTAAATCTTCATCCATGAGAGGACAAAGGTAAGTAAGGTGCATGTCCTCACATAACAAGCAAGGGTTTCTGACTTTTCCTTTTCCACTCTTAGCCACAAAATCACTGGTCGATGGGGTATCATCAATATGATGACCAAAGGCCGATGACATGGGTTGTTGGGATCCATTATACCACACTTCAAGAACTTAGGAAAGAATAAGACAATCCTTTAGAAGGTGATGACCCTTGCAAACTCTGCAAGGGAATTTTGGCTTGCGAGTATTTTTGGTAGGAATTTCAACACTCTCACTCAGAAGAGTACTATGATTGGGATACAATAAGTGTATTTCCTTTCTTCTTCTTCTTCTTATTCACCTGATTACTAGTAATATAACTTTCAATAGATGAAGAGGGAGAAAGGGGAGAAGACACATCTGGTGAAGAAGGTGGAAGATTCATAGGAGGTTGGTGTTCTTGTGAAGGATAATTAACATATGAAACAAGAGGTGGGATTGGAATCATTGGGATAGATAATAACCATGTAGTTAACCCTATAGGAAATCCAGGAAGACTCAAGGTGGCCATGAGAGGAGGACCAACATTTTCAAATGAATTAAAAAAAAAAGGTTCCCCTTGAGAAGGGACCTCTTGGTTGGTAGTACTAGAAGGCATATCCATAGCTATATAAAAAATCTATATCTCTCTATAATAATTTTCTCAGTTGGTCTTAGTTCCCCTATAAGTGTCTCCTGATATACATAATATACATGGGAGATCAACTCTGTAGTATTGCTGTCTAATGTACAAACGTATGAAAGGGGCCTTCCTATATACCATTGAGTACGTGAAGTACATTTATATATACCAACAAGTACGTGGAAGAACCACACGATCCCCAGAATACAGTGTAGATAATAAACGACAACTCCTACGCTTAAAGACGTTGGAACATGTCTGTTACATAACACACAAGTTGCTAAATATTTTAAACTTAAACTAGCGCTTAATTTTATCTTGTATGGTTAAGTGAATGCATGTAAAGTTGGACCTGACTCAAAACCATGCAAGTATGAGTATGCAAGTATTTTCCATGCAATGAAAACTATCTATGGAAAGGAGAGAGATCTTTTATTTTCCTAAAACAAAGATTAAAAGATAAACACAATCTTTGAATCACCCACACACACAATTCAACACTCAAATTCCAAAGAAATCAAAACAAAATAAAAACAGGCACACAAAAATGAAATACAAATTTTCCAATTTCGATTAATATTATCTACATAAAGGAGCAAGAGGTTTCAAGCATAGAAACAAACGTAAAATCCAATGCAAGAAACATAAACTCTTCTCTAAATTCAAAGAGCATATAAATCAAAGAGACTGCAGAATATACAATTCATGGGCCCCCCACTTCATTTTCAAAAATACATTTTCCTCAAAAAGTAAGCCAAAAACACTCCAAAAAGCGGAAGAAAAAGATATGGAAATCAAAATTCTCTCTAACACTCAGACTATAATTTTAGAACTAAAAAATGCATCCAAAAATCAAATTTCAAACTAGAGTATAAAGTACTTGTCTAGTACCATGCTTCGCTAGACAAATACAGAGCATTGGCAGCCTGGCATCGCTCCTTGCAGACATATATAGAGTGTGGCACCACTCTGTGTACACAGGAAACTGGCAGTGGCACCGCAAGTTGCTTTAACAAAAGGTGTGGTGGCCGCACTTTTACTCATCCCAAGTGCAGTGGCCCGAATTGATTTTGACAATACAAAAAGGGAGAAACAAGAACTGTGCTAGAGCCTGAACAATGAATCCAAGTGAAAAATAAAGACAAGAGCATGAATAATCAGAGGCAAACAAAGGAAAATCTACTAATTTCAAAGAAAATATTTCGAATTAACTAGTAGGTATATGAATTGAAATTGAAAAATGAAGATTCAACTTATTACAAGACTAAGAATTCGATCTCCCCATAAAAGTCTCCACTTTTGTTAATGGAAATTCTCAGCCAATGCAAACAAAGGTTGTTTCCCTAGTTTGAATAACTCAAATATAAAACAAAACACATGCAGAACATAGACTCTTTCCCTAGAATTAACTAGAATACTTGAATTAATTGATCTCATACCTTTTGACAAGCTGTGAAGGTCTGACCTTGTTGTGCTTGAGATATGTGAATATTCTTCAATAGACACAAAAGAAACAAACCAAATGAGAGTAATAAGATAATCTGCAATTCTATGTAAATGACCAAGAAAATAAACAA
This sequence comes from Pseudotsuga menziesii, assembly GCA_001517045.1. NCBI lineage: Eukaryota > Viridiplantae > Streptophyta > Pinopsida > Pinales > Pinaceae > Pseudotsuga > Pseudotsuga menziesii. The sequence continues at coordinate 322,588 of LPNX010723349.1, forward strand.
TAAATAGAACATAAGAATAAGATACACAATGTTTATGGGAAAGAAACAATGTTTGCATTAAAAAATAATGAAGGAGAGATCACAACCAAGCCTTGGTGTTGGGAGCACTTCACAATGGGGTCTTGCTCAAGCTTCACCTTGCCTCCTAATCACTCAAGAAATTTTGAGATAATTTGGACAGAGTTTAGATGCTATCACACAATCTTCCTCCCTTTTCCCATGAGGGGTGAACCATTATTTAAAGGATTCAAAGGATGGACTAGATTGAGGATTCCATGGAAGAGGTCAAGGGATCATCCCTATGATAGGGGATCTCGATTTCCACATGTCATGATTCTTAGGGATGAAGCTCCACAAAGGTCATCTTCGAGAAGCCTCTTGAAACTTCTCTTTTTTGCCTTCATAAGTCGAGCACCGTACTTTTTATGAGGAAGATAGGTTTTTCTAGGGGAGCACAACCTTTTGTAAACTGGAAGCAAGAGGTGGCACCTCTCCCTGAAAATGGTCAAAAGGCGTTGCTGAGATGGGTACCGCTGGTTGCACAAGGGGAAAGTGTGGTGGTGGCTCAGAGTAAGGAATTACTCTTTCTCACTCATTTTTTAACTGCAGTCTCTGAGGAAATTTAGGCAAACAATGAGATACCTATCTCATAACATGTTGGTGACGACAATTAGGTGTAACTCTCTCTCTCACACACACACACACTTTCTCTCTCTCCATGTCTGTCTCTCCAAATCCCTCTTTCTCTCTCTCCCTCCTTCTCTCTCTCTCTCTCCAACTCCCTCTTTCTCTCTCTCTCCAACTCCCTCTCCCTCTCTCTCTCTCTATCTCTCTCCCATAAAACTTAAAATTTAATACACACACTCTCTCTCTCTTTCTCTCTCTCCAACTCCCTCTTTCTCTCTCTCCCTCCCCCTCTCTCTCTCCAACTCCCTCTCTCTCTCTATCTCTCTCCCATAAAACTTAAAATTTAATACATACACACACAACAAATACAATAAAACATAATACATAATCATGCACAAAATCTTAAACAGAAACATAGGCTCAATAGGCCTTCTCTACTATGCATAGAATTTACAATTACAATAACATTCCTCAAAGTAATTTTAGCAACTCAAATTTACAAATGGGTTCTCAAACCCTTCACTCAATTTTCTCTTTCCTAGTGGTTTGGGTCTCATTTAAGAATTACATCCACTACAAAATTTTCTTCTTTTATGGCTTCTATTCCTTTTTGTAGTCTTCTTACTACATTTTCTCTTCTTTTGTTGATCTTTCTTCTCCTCTCTCTAGACTATTTTCTAATGTTCTTCTCCTTTTCCTTCTCCTCCTCTTCTCTCTTTGTCTCTATATATGGAGACTTCTATTTCCTTCTTCTTTCCCTCCTCTCCTCTTACCTGAATGATTGTCTTAGTTTTTGTAGGCATCTCCTTTACAATGCCTCTTCTATATTTTATGCTTCTCCTTATCTCAAAACTTTCTATCTTCATGCCCCTTCTCCTTCGTCTCATTGAATACATGTCCTTCCTGCACTAACTATGCATTTAAGGTGATATATCTAATATTCATGCAGGCTCGATCTTAATCGCATATGTGGAATCCTTCTAAATACACATTGAATTCATATACAATTAGAATCAAATTAACCATTAATTATTCAGCTATTATATTCCTTTTCATTGGACCTCCTCTTATCGACATCCTTACGTTTATCAGGAACCTGAGTTCTACTATGCATCAATCCATTAGGATCAAAATTCCTTATTTCACCAGGTATTCTCGCATGCACCATTCCGTCATTTTGTGGAGCTATCACTCTTAATCCATCATCTTTCCTTTCATTGGAATCCCTCGTTTTTTGCTATATCCATGCTAACATATCTGATCCCTCGGATCCCCTCCATTAGGTTTCCATCCATTCTCTTCCATGGGTGGTTTCTAATACCTGACCTTCGATGAGGTCTCTCCTGATATCATCAAGTATTGTACATCTCTAGACTTTAACTTATCGTCTTTCCCCATTCATTATTCCACAACAATTCTCTGATGTTTCGCTTCTGATGAGGCCTTTTCGATAAATCTCCCTCAAATGAGGCATTTTCAATATGTCGGCCCTCGATACTACTTCTTGATCTAATGATTGTAATTTCATTTGACATCTCATCAGACGGTTAAGATTTCCCTTTGTTATCTCAATGGGTGGATGAGTTTTCTTCTCTGAAATTATTCTGGACAACTGTAATATGTCCAAAATTCCTACGCCAATCCTGCAACTAGTTACGCTGGCATCTAACACTACTGTAGTTGATTGTGATTGCACCCAAATACTCATGATCCAAGTCTGCAATGGTGTCCAAAATCATGTTCATGTATTTACAGCTAAACGCTCCTCCAATACTCTCTACTTATCATTCTCTTGAAGCTTCTTTTCTTTTCGTGCCTTCTCCTATGGCTCATTGAATTCATGCACTTCATACATTAACTATGCATTCATAGTGAGATCCTTGATGTTCAACTAGGCTTGATCTCAGTTGTACAGGTAGCGTCCTTTTAGATCCCCATTAAATTCTTCTACATGAAGCATTAAATTGATCATCAATTCTTCACCTATTACAATCTGTATTTCATTAGACCTCCTCTTATCAACTTCCTCACCTTCATCGGGAACCTCGTTCCACCACGTCAATCCATCGGCTTCGATCCACCAAGATTGGAATTCCATGTTCCATCAAGAATTCTCACTTGTATTATTCCTTCATCTTCCCGAGCTATCTATCTCAATCCGGTTCCGTTCCTTTCATTGGCATCCCTCACTCTGCCCTTTTTCGACTCTTATCATATATGATCCGTCAGATTCTCTCCATTCGGTTTCTATACATTCTCTTCCATGGGTACTTTCCGATACCTAAAATTTGACGAGGTCTCTCCCAATATCATTGGGTCCAATACGTCATTGAACTTCACCTATCATCTCTTCTCGTTCATGCTTCTGTAGCAATTCTACATTGACACATTTCCGATGAGGCCTTTCGATTCTTGATCTAACCATTGTAATTACATTCGAAATCTCATTGAATGACTGAGATTACTTTATGACATCTCATTGGATGCCTAAGATTGATTCTCCAAAATTGTTTTGGAGGACTGTAATGCAACCAAAATTCCTATGCCAGTATTGTGACTAGTTGTGTTAGTGTCCAACACTCCTAAGTGTGGTTGTGACTACACCCAAACACTCTTGATCTGGGTCTGCAATGGAACCTGAACTCACATGCCTATCTTTGTGGTTGGACGCTCCTATATCATTAACATCAGCAGGGTTTCACCTTTTTGTTGAACCCTTTATTGAATGATAAAATCTTGGTGAATATTTTATTCAACAATAAAACTTTGTAAAACCTTCATGAATCTTTCATTCAATTATAAAAGCTTATAAAAGTTTGGTGAATCTTTTACTAAGTTATAAAACATTGCAAAGTCTTGAAAAAGAGTTTGATCAAGTATAAAACCATATATAATGATAGAAAAATATGTTAATTAAACAATACCATAATCATTTTCTATGTTTAGAAAAAGAAAAATAATTTTCCTCTCCTCTACCAATATCCCAATAAATAGGGTTTGTGTTTGTTAGTGTCCATACTTTACACTCTTTTATATCGCTCACTTTTAATCGTATTTTACCATGATTTCCAATATGTAATGATATTGAACTCCACTTAATATATTTCAATCTATGTTCTACCACTTCTATCATTGATTCTTCATTAGTGATTCATCAATTATGAAAGGACTCTTCAAAGAGAATCATAGAAAGTTCCTAAATATAAGGACATGTGACTATGTTCATCGGTATCTAAAAAACATAGAATAATGTCAATAGGTCACATCGCATGCACAACTTCCTTTTCATCATCCATTTGTACCAAAGAGGACCCCTTTCTAATGAACGTGAGTTAGTTTTATCCATTATATTTGTGTTGTCTTATAAAAATGTCAAAAGACACATAACTTTGTAATAAATGTTGGGCATAGAATATGCCTTGAAACTATAGGGAACAAATCAAGGAACAAAAATACATCTTGAACATAAATGCCAACTATTCAATACAAATGAGACTATAAAACCTATGGTTGGTATAAACATATACCTAAATATTGTAAAGTAAATTGTTTGTTATAATAAATACAATTTGGAATCATATATCACATTCTTCGTCAAGCATTTATGACATGGTCATTAGGTTATAGGGCATGACATGTGTAGTAAATAAAAAATAGGTATGCTTGGAAATGAAATATGAAAAAACAAATATATTTAGCAATTTGCTAGCACAAAATAAGAACAAATGGTTTGATGATGTAAGTTGGTTTTCCCTAATAGAAATTGTTGATTTTGGACATGCAATGTTGACTTGTGAAGAACAATAGAATTGGTTCAAACAAAAATACACATGATCGATTTCCAATTTAGGCTCAAAACACATAATAACACAATACAATGACATTCATACCATATTGAAGTCATAATATCAATTTTCAATTTAGGTTGAAAACACATAAGAATAGTTTTCAAAGTAGGCTCAAAACACACAACATTTTTATAGAACAAAAGCATAGCAAAAATGTTTCATGTTTGACTTAATAAAATTTCCTAGATGATTTTACACTCACTCAAGATTTTTCATCATACTCTTACACTAGAGACTGATACCTTGTAAACAAAAGCCTAGCTAATTTGTTGACTTACTCATCGAAACTACTTGTATGCTTCTAGGCCTAGAGATAAAACATAAAGAATATTTTAAGAATGTGAAACACATTTACCTATTATACTTGGTATACAATCAATATTCATAAATTATGCCAAACCTGGTCATCAAAAAGCAAATTGTTTTGACAAAAACCATAAAATATTGCATATACCATTTTTCTTTACAATACTTAACTTTAAAAAGTTTCTACCACATCAATGAAATTAGACAAGAATGTGCATATTCTTTTCTAACATTTCATGAGCCAAATAGAATCTTGACGAACAAATTTAAAATCCTAATTCTTATTAAAGTTTTACTACTAAAAGGAAAAAATATATAATAAAATGTTAGGCCCTAAGATTCAATATCAAAATAAATAAGATTGAGAATCTTTTTTCATGTTATCTCAATTAATATATTGAGATAAATAGGTCATTCTATTTCAATTCAATATCAAAATAAATAAAGCTGAGTATCTTTTTCCATGTTATTTGAATCAATATATTAAGACAAATAGGTCATTCTATTCAAATTCAAGTCTAAAGTGGGCATGGAACCAATGAAATAATATTCTGAAAAATATAAATAAATAAAAAACAATAAAAAAATCATTAAAACTAATATGCAACTTCTCCAAAGTACAATGTATTGTCTTATCTACGATTTGGAAATGTCATACATGTAGAACTAAAAGATATCCTACCAAGATCAAGGAAAAATAAAATAAAAGATACATCCTTAGTGATTTCGAATATAACAAAAAAATTGACAGCATATATGTAGATTATTGAAGGCCTTTGAAACCTTTATAAAACAAGGGCTGCATGGTAGCAGATACCTGCCGATTGGTAGGTATGCTGTCATATTTTCAATTTGTTTAAGAAATTGCAATGAATGTATTTGTAAAATAAATGCAAATACAAATTGATTTTGGGAAGCATACTGGTTATTTTATTCTTTCAAAAGAAGACATTGCTAAAATAGGAGCTTCTCTTTGCATGTGTCGTGATTGTTGTGTCCTTGCACAACCTACTTCATCCCAAGAAGTATAGTTAAGTGATGGAGCTAAATAAATGATCTGTTATTGTTTTTTTAACATATAGTTAAGTAAATAATATTACTAGACTTATCAAAAGTAGCATCTTTCATTTTTTCCATAAATCCTTTTCTATTCGATATTTGTTTTAAATTTTGTCACAAAGCCTTTTGATTTAGACAAGATAAAGTCATAGACATGAGCAAGATGAGCAGGCTAAAGCCATTTGCTTTGTTAAAATAATTCCGAAGATTAATAAGCAAGTTCATAAAGTTTTTTTAGGATTCCCAATAAAGAGACAAGGCTCGGTTGACCCACTAAAGTTGTGAGTTGTCAATGTATAAAGTTAATATCGGTGTTGAGTCAATTATACCAGCCATCAATGAGTTGATTCTAGTGGGCATTTTGTAGTTAACGCTTTGCGTGGATTTTATTCTTAGGAAATGAGAATTATTATGTTGTTTGGGTTTTCTTCCAGAGTTTATAGAACAAAGTGGGCATTTTGCAAGTCAATGCCATGTATGGATTTTATAGCAAGTAATTAAAGACTATTATTGCTCTATTTTTATTAATTTGCTTATCTGGTTTAAATATAGAAAAGTGGATGGCTCATTTCAATGTTATTTACTTCATGCTTGTGGTTGTTCCAAACCGGTGTCAGCATTATTGCCTGTGTTTAGGCTCATATGTTAACTTGAAGCTTCTTGTTTCATTAAATAACTATTAGTACTGATAACTTGATCAATAAGTGATAACTTGATCAATAAGAGAGTTTGCATCATCGAAGAGATTATTTAGGCCTATAGTTTCTTACTAAATTTCTGCATCCACATTTAGCTGTTACAAGTTGCACTCAAATCAAAACTTCATGTTATGCACAAACACAAGAAACTTCAGGATACTTTACACCAATCTTATATTACCAATGTAGCAGAGGCCTTTCTATTGTTTTCTCTTCCAAAGCATGTTATGATACAAGTGTCATGTTTTATCGTTATGTTTGTATTAATACTGATAACTGTAGTCATTAGTTGTAGACTATAGTATCTCTGTGCATCTTGTTTTTGTGTAGCTATTTTGTTGAATATGTTATGGGTTCCATAGTTTTTGATATTGACCATCCATTGAAAGTTCAAAATAATTTTCTTTAGTTGCTGGGCAGAATAACAACATACAGTTTTCTGATAACACATCGTACTTTGTTAATTATTAATGAAAAGCTGTGATTGGGAATATTTGCATAGTCCAATGAATTGGTCGTATGTCTACATGCAAATTAATGATCTTGTACCTATCCCAACACAGCTCATATCGAATTGCAGGTCACACCGAGAATTTAATATAAATGGAATAGGAAAGAAACCTCTAAAATTATATTTGGTGCCTAACCATAAGATTGTTGACTGCACTATTGGATTCTCAAGGAAACAAGTTGTTGACACCTTAGCTGCTCGTGGTGGCACTGACACAATGCCACACGCTTAACAGTTACATTTCCCATTCCAAATAAAGTTGCATCCTTGATATATTGAATTGTTAACATACATTTACACACTGTTTTCTAAACTCAATATATTTATTTGAGACATTTGTCTATGCAAATAAGATTTGTGTGAATATGAAATGAAATAAAGGCCACAACAAATTTAACATGAACCCATCAGCGTTGGTGCCGACAAGTACTGAAGGTATGGTTGCTTAATTAAACGTGTCGATTGATGCCAAGACAAGGAATAATGAAGTAACACATTTCATAATCAAATAAGTCTCAATCATAACAACTAAATTATTTGCTTGATCTTACTCCGATTCAATATGCAATCCACTTCTCAACAATTCACTTTACTTTCTAACACATTAGAAGAATGGCATTGAAAATCCAGTATATGTAATGGAAAATGACACCTTTGGATTTTGGAATATAGCCAGCTGACCAAAATGGACTTAGCGGACACTGTTTTATAGTGATTTAGCATGCACTTTAATTATATTTAAGGGCGAGTGTTTAAGATGTCAACAAGTTGCACAATACCCTCGACACATGCAAGTCATGCAATATGCCTTTGTTAACTCGAAATTGGTGCTATGGAAGAAGCCGACATAGAGGTAGCCGATCAACTCAAACTTCAATGAAAGATGCCCTTTAGTCGTTGAAAAATTGTTTGCAATGCTGAAAAAATTTGCATCGGCCAAGCACAAGAAGCAGAGACAAAGTTAAATTGTTGGCTTATGGCAGATCCTCACACATTGCTCAGAAAAATGTTCAATGCCCAAAAGGAGGTAAGTTATTTCATAAATTATATTGTCTATCATTGTAAATTGTAGTCTGTTAATGGTTTGCTTTCTTATTCCAAATCAGAAAGAAAGAATATCCCCTCAACATCATCGACATCGACATAGCATGTACAATTCTGCGTTTGCAATGCTGAACAACAATTCCAGTTGTGGGATTGGGAATGGGCCATTGGTTTTTTGAGATTGTAAACAGGTGGTTGTATACTCTTAATTCATAAATATTGAACACTTTATCTGACTCGTAAGAAATAATGCCCCTGCAATTTGTAAAATCAAGAGCCCACCAAGATATCGTGGACTCAGGCCCAATCAATAGCAAAGAATTGTTGGTGGCCCATTGTAATCGACCCACACGATTTTGGAAGGAAGTTTGTTGATTACGCATCTTTCTGGGCCTGTGTTTTTTTCTCTACTGTTGTTTGATTTTACAATTGCTGACTGGAGATAATCAATAGTGGTAATATTTGCATGATTTTTTTCGACCTTTGGTTCGTGTCCAGATCCAAACTACATATAATGCACACGCAAATTAGAATGGACATGTGTCATTCTCGCTTAGTTTCAGGTATGTTAAATTTCAATCTCATACAACTATCTTTATATGGGTTTTTCAGGTTTATAATTAAAATTCAATCAGACGATGGGTTGCAGCCGTGAGGTAAGATGCCTAAATTTCCTATGCTTGGTGAGGGAAGATGCCTAAATTTCCTATGCTTGATGTTTAAATAAAAATCCCACCGTTTGGACATTTAAAACTCAGGAAGAATTATTTTTCAGTTTATATACAAACCTAGGCAAAGCCTGCTGAAAAAAAGTTTCAAAAAACCCCAGCGTTTGGACATTTAAAACTCAGGAAGAATTATTTTTCAGTTTATATACAAACCTAGGTGATACTTGCTAAAAAAAAGTTTCATGATTTAATTCATATTGCAGTCATTTGGACTTTTAAAACTCAGGCGTGAATAACAAATAGTTATATAATTCCTTCTGACTTATTAATTGAATATAGAGCTGACTTGTTGATGTTCTAATGTCACAGTAAATACTGATGAATACAGAACTGACTTGCTGAACTGACCTGCTGATGTTCTGATGTTCTAATGTCACAGTAAATACTAATTCCCCAATAGATCTGACGAATTTGATCTCCATCTGTGCAAGGTAATATTTGATCTCCATCTGTGCAAGGTAAGATCCCAAACTAGATCTGATTTTTCATGCTCACTGCGACAACAAATCTGATTTTCTACAATGACTAATTAATTTCTGGAAAGAACCCAACACTTATGCTCTGTTATGCTTTGTCAATGGTTAATATTTTTGTTGCAACGAACAACTGTGGTGCAATAACAACTCAAGCTTTTGCAAGGAAGAAGGGCACTAACAAAGGCGGTAGCGACGGTGCACTGACAAAGGCGGTGGAGATGGTGCAGTTCCATTTCAAGGTGTCGTTGCTTGTTGCAACGAACAACTGTGGTGAAGTAACAGCTCAATATTTTGCAAGGCATGAAGGAAGCGACAAAGGCAGTGGGGACGGTGCAGTGACAAAGGCGGTGGAGGTGGTTCAGTTCCAGTTCAAGGTGTCGTTGCAAGGAAAGAGGCAGTGATAAACGCGGCGGTGACCACTATCAATGCATTGGTGCATTAAATACCAAATTCTAATCTAAACCAAGCTATCCAACAACTAAAACTAATAACTTAGGATATATAAGCAGCTCTTCGGCAATAACGGTTTGAAGTGAGAACTAACAGTATTTTAGATAAACCAATTTTAAGACTTTAATAAAATAAAACAAGTGAAATAGCAGCAAGGCTGCTTATACCTGCCTCTTAAAAATATTTTATTGTAATATTGTATATAGTTTAAAGCTAAAAGTTGATGAAATTATGAAACATTCAAACTTGCAACAATGTATTACTTGTTGCCATGCTACTTATATGTCTATGTAAGATTACTTGTTGTTTATAGGTTGTTGCATTACTTGTTACTCCTTGTAACTTCCTTGTAACTGTCACTGTTTATATTTCTATGTGTATATGAATTAATTAGTTATTAAGTCCGTCCTTGAAATTAAAGATCCAAAACGAGTTTACTTGTCTTTGTGAATAGGAGAGCTTTTGTCACTACCA
>LPNX010723351.1:2853-163775 GCA_001517045.1 Pseudotsuga menziesii
TTGCAAGATTTTACATTTGTTGAAATTGTAATGGCCTAGGTCTTACAACAAAGTGGAAGAATGAAAGAGAGCAAGAATTTCTCCTTGAATGTTGTTCCTCTTTGCATTACTCTTGTTACAACTCAAACTAGCATGTGTTCCTCTTTGCACTACTCCCAAACATAGTTTCAAAAGTAGTGCTCCCAAAGAAAAGTGGTCCAATGAGTGATGAAGGAATCCTAGATCACACCGTAGGTCTCCTCATAGACCAAATGACCTCAAAATGTGCATAGATCACCTCCAAGAGTGAACACTAAGCCAACGAAAGCATTCCAAGTGTGGAAGAGATACTCCAATTTTGAACTCCCTCCAAGAAATCCTCAAAAAGTGTGCCAAGAGTCCTCCAAAGCTGGATGCTATCTCCTAAATGACTACTTTCATAAATACTAGTTACTGGTAAGTTGTAATAGTAATAATTATGTAGTTTGTAGATTGATATCTATCATAAATTTGTTTGAATATCATCATTGTCAAGCAATAACAACTTCTTAAAGGGTGCTAGCTCAATGGTAGAGCGCCTGCCTTATTATAGACAGTAGGTTGGTGGTTCGATTCTTCCATGCCCTATCATAAGTTTGTGACTACAAAAATGACTAAATTCACATATATATGACTATTAGTAGCTAATTTCTCGTATCTTAGTCGTATTTAGCTTAGTCATTAATATGTTAACATCTAGTAGTTTATTTAGTCGTATATTTGGTCATTAATGGTTGCAATCAGTGACTAAATCAGCAACTAAATCAATGATTAACTCAGTGACTAAATCAATGACTAAATCCGTGACTAAATCAATGACTAAATCATTGACTATCAATGACTAAAACAATGACTAAAGCATTGTCTATCAATGACTAAATCATTGTCTATCAGTGACCAAAACAATGACTAAATCAGTGACTACTAAGCCAAGCTATTAATGACTAGTGAAATACGACTAGCTATAAGATAGTGGTAATTTGCTACTATTAGTCACCGACTCAAAAATAGTCGTTTATAGCCTGATTTTTGTCATTTTTTTAGTCATTAATTTCTCATTTTCTACTAGTGACTTGATGTACCTATTGAACTCTCTAAATGAACCTATAGGCTTTGTCTTCATCCTTGGAAGCACTTGAATCAACCTCTCTCCCATAATTCAAGTCCAATGGAGTCTTTGGAAAGTACCCAAAGCATGTCTCAAATGACAAGCTCTAAGTGGAAGAATGCATAGCCCTGTTGTAGGCATGCTGCACATACTGGATCTGTTCATTCCATAACTTAGGATGCTTGTTGCAATAGCCTTGAAGCAAATGGACAACTATCCTGTTGACTACCTCTGTCTGTCCATCAGTCTGTGGATGGAAAGCGGTGCTCCTCTTCAGATTGGTGTCCATCATACACCATAACTTTGTCCAAAACTCTCCAAGGAATCGGGAGTCCCGATCCGAGATAATGGACGTCGAAAGTCCAAAGTGAACCCATACATGCTAAAAGAACAGAGAAGCAGCCTGCTCTGCAGTGACCTTCTTTTTACATGGCATAAGAATACACATATTGCTAAACCTATCCATGACCACATACAAGTAGTCATGACCCCTCCTAGACATAGGCAAACCCCCCACAAAATCTATGGAAATGCTTTCCCAAGGATGGGAAGGAACAGGAAGTGGTGAGTATAGCCCCAATTTTCTATTAGTGGGCTTACAAGTAGAGCACATCACACACCCCTTTACATATTTTGTTACAATGTCTTTCATGCGAGGCCAATACATGAGTCTTTGCAAATGAGCCAAAGTCTTACCTACCCAAAAATGCCCTAATACAAGAGAAGTATGAGCTTCTCGTATTACATGGACTCTTTCACTAAAAGAAACACATAGCTTGCCCAAATGATAGAGCAACTTTCCCTGCAAATAGTAGTCTTCCACCTGTGCGCCATTGGTTAGCTTCTCATAAAACTTCTTGAAATCATCATCAGAAGCATACTGCTCAATATAACTTTCATGGGATAAAGAAGCATTTTTCAAAACAATAGATGCAACAATAGGAGGTCTAGAGAGCATATCTGCCACTTTGTTACTAGTACCCTTCTTGTACTTGATCACTAGATGGAATTGTTGAAGGAATCCCATCCACCTGAAATGACGAGCTTGCTGGAGCTTAGTCTGGGACTGGAGATACTGCAAGGGCTAATGATCGGTATGGATGATCGTCTCCTTACCCATCAAGTAGTGTTTCCACTTCTTAACACTCTGAACCAAAGCATACAACTCTTTGTCATAGGTGGGGTAGTTGATCACTACTTGAGTAAAAGTCTTTGAATGGTAGCAAATAGGCTTGAGGTGCTACATCAATACTGCCCCCATGGCATATCCACTGGCATCTGTCTCTATCTCAAATGGTTGTTGCAAATCAGGCAAGGCTAGGACTGAGGCAGTGTTGATCTTTCCCTTCAATGTGTCGAAGACTTTCTGCTGCTTAGCTCCCCACTGGAAGGCTTTCTTCACACTTGTTAAGGCATGCAAAGGAGATGCTATGTATGAGAAGTTCTGAATGAACCTCCTCCAATATTGAACAGCTCCTAAAAAGCTTCTCACTTCAGTAGTGTTAGTAGGCTTAGGCCAATTGACAATTACATCAACTTTTGAAGGATCAATTTTTAAATTTCCGCCTCCTACAATATGACCCAAGTAAACTAATGAAGTTTTGCCAAATTCACACTTTGACAATTTTACATACAATTTCTCCTTTTTCAAAGTATCTAATACTTGCTTTACATGCCCCACATGTGCTTCCCAAGTTTTGCTAAAGACCAAGATATCATCTAAGTATACAATGACAAAATCATCTAAGAATGGCCGGAAAACATCATTCATTACCCACATGAAGGTTGCAGGTGCATTGCAAATCCCAAAGGGCATCACCAACCACTCAAATAGACCTTGCTTGGTCTTGAAGGCCGTCTTCCACACATCTCTTTTTGCAATTCTGTTCTGGTGGTAGCCACTGCGCAAATCCAACTTGGTAAAGAACACAACATCTTTCAACTGGTCAAGCAAGTCATCTATGTGAGGAAGCGGGCATCGATTCTTGATCATGATCTTGTTGAGAGCCTGATATTCAATGCACATCCTCCATGTGCCATCTTTCTTCATCACCAACACAATCGACGAACCACATGGAGAGGAGCTGGGTCTGATCACTCCTTGGTCCAACAAGTCTTGAACCTACTTCTTAATCTCTTCCATTTCAACTGTGGACAACCTGTACATGCCCACATTAGGAAGAGGGGCATCTTGCTGGAGATGGATCTCATGTTCAATCTCCCTTTTGGGAGGCAAACCTGTAGGTTCCTTAAATATTTCATCATAGTTAGCCACAATATCAATTATAGCCTTTTTATGAGAAGGATCACAACCTTTGAAAGCATCGGATGCTTCAGCATTGTTTGCTCTCACAACCATGAGCATGTATCTCTTATTAGTGTTGATGAGTCTCTTCATCTATCCTACACTAACAAGAGTGGTGTTAGCATTCATACTGTGAGCTCTCACGATGTACTCCACCCCATTTTTGGTGAGAGGGTACTTGTTCTCGTGACGGAAGAATACTACTTTTCGATCATACAAGTATGGGCTTCCCAATATGATACCGCAGATGTCAAGAGGAACAACATCTAAGTCCACCTCATCGATCAACTTTGAAGCAATAGAAAACCTTAACCTGCATTGCCTAGTCACCTGTAGCTTAGCATTATCACATACCCATCCAAGAGGATAAGGCTTGGGGTGAGGTTTAGTCTGTATGCCCAACTTCTTAACAACTGATTCTGAGATCAAATTTACTTGAGAACCCGGATCAAATAATGTTTCAATATTTGTATGCTTAGACACAACTCTGATGTGAAACAACTCACTTCTTCTGTTATCATTTTCTTTAGAAACATGAGTAGAACTTGAACCAGTATGAGGATTTTTGTTACCTTGCATTCCCACGGCTGTAATCCCGGTTTCGTCACCTGAGTCGGAACCCAAATCTCGTTGCGTTGTTGCAACGGTCTTTTTCTTCTTTTTGCCTCCATAATGCTTTGGCCTCTGTTCAATATGCAACTTCCAACAACTTTCTTCATCATGCCCATCAGTGTCGCAATGTTTGCAATGGAGCTTTCCTCCTTCCTTCTTGGAAGTAGCTGTCTTCTTGCTCTTGTCTTTCTTTTTGGACTTTTGGTTGTTGTTGGGCTTGAAAGGCTTCTTCGGATGGTCTTCTTGCAAATGCTTCCCCCTGCTCTCAAGATGAGTAGCCTGAACAATTGCTTCATCCACACTAGTAGGATTCAACAACAGCAAAGTATGGCATAGATAATGATGAAGAGCACCAATGTACTTCAAAAGAGTGTCAGGAGAATCTAAAGAAATATTCAACTCTAAAGCTTTCTTTCTAAATTCTTCAGTAAAATTTTGAACACTCTGACCCTTGCCTTGTCTAAAACTTTTCCAATCCATCATAGCCTTTTGAACATAACCCAATGGATAAAATTGCTTACGTAAATTAGAAATGAAAGCAGACCACGATGAGAGAAGATTACCCATTTGTTTTCTACCTTGCTGAAGCTTTCTTTCCCACCATACAAGTGCAGTGCCTGTCAGTCGAAGTGAAGCCAACTGAATCTTCACATCTTCTTCTTTAATCTGCTGGACTCGGCAATAGACCTCAATTTTCCTTATCCAATTGTTTAACTTCTCTGCATTCGCTTCCCCATTGAACATGGGCAAATCAAACTTCACATCGAGCTTCAATAAGGGCTTCTTTTGAGGCTCTTTGTGAGGAACCTTGGAATGCTGAGAATGAGATGAGGAAGAAGCACTTGAACTTGTGCTTGAAGCTGAAGGTGAAGAGGGAGGCTCAGGAGGCTCTTCACCACCTCCTCCTTAGTTAACTGAAGCGTTGCCTTCATCCTTCACTTCTTTGTCTTCCTTCTTTACTTCACTGCCCTTTCTTTCTTTTTCCATGCATTCTTCATAGTCTGCAAACAAATTGTCTACCTTGTCGGCCATCATGTAGAAGACCTTGTGAAAGTTTGCCTCCATCTCGATGCGGCATCATTAGCATCCATCTTCCTCCTTCAGTGTGCATGTCTGATCTCGAAATTGTAAGGCTCTAATGTACCCTCACCAGCTTGCAGTTTAGCCCTCATGAGAATCCACACTCACAATCCAATGTCAAATAGTCCTGCTCTGATACCACATGATCCGAAAACAATATCTTTGCTACTCTACGACATTAACATGAATTGCATAAAGAGCATGAATGAAGCTCACAAATCCATAAGAAGAGAACCAAACAGCATAGACAATACGCACATAAAGACAACAAGTTGATAATGGAGTTCGTCCAGGATGGACTACATCTCCGGGCCTGCTTCTCAATAGGAGGGCCGATCTATAATCTCAACATAAGGCAAAATACATGGCAATGATACAATGATACCTTGGCGACAATGGTCAGGAAGAGAACCGCTGCCCAAAACACAACAAGACTGCTTCCACCAACTCTGAAGCCTGAAGACAGTGGAAAACGAGTATAAACACTCGTACCTTCCTCCTGCAGAGCTACGCAATCTCCCTTCTCTCCTTTAGCTACAAAGTCTCCACTCCAAAGAATTCCCTTGTAAATGGAAACTAAGTGGGTTTATATAGGCTTGGCTTGCCCCACTCCACATTCTCCTCATGATTCTTCAGTTACAACAAATTTATCCCAAGAAGGCATATGGTTCCAACTCCCCACACTTGGTTAGGCTCTTCTTAAATTATGTAGTTGACATAGTTACAACTATGCCAACCACATTTTATATTTTTAGAATATTACAGTAAAATTATTTTCCCCAAAAACCACACGGTTCATTGAACCCACAATATGGTTTTTTTTTAAACAAATTTGTTATAACGTAACTTGCTTTTAGACCCACTTATAACCCATTTTATATAGTTTATAATTCGACATGTGCTGAAATAGAGCGCGGGCTCCCATGCTGGTCGGAGCTCCCGGTCACGCTGGAGGAAGAACCAAGGTCGAGGCTAAGCCCCGGCTCTTTTGGGGCTCGGAATGCCACTTTAAATAATATTATTTCCATACATTATACAAAGAACACTACCAGCGTAGTTCGTAAAGGCGAGGAGACAAGGTATGGCAAGTCAGGAGTTCGAAACCCGCGGAGCAGCAACATTTTGGTGAACTTCAATCAATATTGGCCAATCCGGTGCTGCCACATGGCAGTTCCAAATTGGTACACCTCAATGCCCAGTCAGCTGCCAACTCATCTACTGTACTTCCAACTAAGTTGCGTAGTCACCTCTGTACTAACATGTGTCGCATCCTAATTGGACTGTACTGCCACCTGTATGTCCGTACAACTACCACGTCATCCGTCCTTATTGTATGGATGCAATGTGTCACCCTGTCAGTGGTGCCATGTCATCATGTTTGTACAGTATGGATGCCATGTGTCACCCTGTCAGTGGTGCCATGTCATCATGTTTGTACAGTATGGATGCCATGTGTCACCTTGTCAGTGGTGCCACGTGGCACTTGTTTTTGCCAATTTTGCATGTTGACCTCATAGAACAGAACACGATAACTTTCTCATATAGAGTCCATTTGAGGTGAAATGAACGCCATTGGAATCATCTCAATGAGCCCTTCGATCTGGAACTAGTTTTGCTAAGATTGGAGGACTTTGAAAATTTGGCCTTCCTGGATCCTCCTAGATCAATCTTCTTCTGCATCATTTTAATGGGGGTGTTGATAATTATTTTTTGCATATATATCTCTCTCATATTTAGAATCTACCACAAATGATTACATAATTACTTTCCAAAATCTAGAACAAATACTAAATTTTTATTAATGGATTTGTCTATTGAAGAAGCATTGCAAGCACAAATTTAAAAAAATTCAATGTTGGTCCCATGTAATACATTAATTAATATATAGGTATGGTTTTTTATTCTAGAATTTTTAGTGTCAATAATGATTAAGTCTGGAGACCCTCCCACAATTTCAATGCATGCGTCTAGTTTAACCATGCCAAATTTCAGTCCATGCAAGCACAAATTTAAAAACTTTCAACGTTTTCCTCGTGCAACACATTAATTAATCTATAGGTATGGATTTTGATGCTCGAATTGTTAGTGTCAATCATGTTTGAGTCTAGAAACCCTCCCACAATTTCAATGCATGCGTCTAGTCTAACCATGCCAAATTTCAATCCAAGCAAGCACAAATTTTAAAAAATTCAACAATGGCCCCATGCAGCACATCAATTAATCTATAGGTATGGATTTTTATGCTCGAATTGTTAGTGTCAGTAATGTTTGAGTCTAAAAACCCTCCCACAATATCAATGTGTGCCTCTAGTCTAACCATGCCAAATTTTAGTCCAAGCAAGCACAAATTTAACCATGCACCCATCCACTCAACCTACAATGCAATGTCCTACACCATGGATGTCATGGTCATCTCAGCCAAATCAACCAACTCATTGGCCCTCAAACTAGAGAAATCCTTACCCACAGAATCAGTTCCCACACCCACACTTTCAGAAACCACAGATTCCACTCCCTGCTAACCCTTCACCAATTAACGTACCATTACGACCTCAACTGCCTGCTCAACCTAATCCTAACCCCAACAATAAGGTAGTGCAGCAAATTGAACCATTTAACATTCCAACTTATTCTATCACCCTATCCCATGCAATGAATTACATTTACGCTCTGGGAGGGTGCTGAAACCCATTTTCATTGAGGATGTTCCATCCCCTATGACTGAAGAAACAATCCCTGAACGGGTGGAAAGACCAATCAGTATAGCAATCCCCGTTCTTGAAGATGATGAAACACATGCTGAAACACAATATGTTGAAACACCTGTGGAGATACACATTATGAATTGCAAGCCAATGACAATTTCCAAAGGATATGTTAGCACCGTGTAATTTTCCTATGGTTGTGGTAGGAAGTCACAGGGGTAACCATTTCAACCAACCTTTAGACTGCATTCTAGCCAATACAGTCAGAGAGGGCTCTGTCTTGTCACAGGAAAAAATTCACATATACTTATGGATTTAAACAAGCAAGAAGAAATCTATATTTTTTATAGTAACTAGGTGTTGATAGATTTAAAGATGGCAAAACAAGCAGACAGGAAAATCATTGAGCAATTGAGTCGAAGCCTGAATCAAACAAGGGTATTACATCGAAAATTAGAAAGGGAATTTCCTTTGTACTCTGAGGCAAAGTAAGTGTCACAAATAGTCGAATATCTTGAAAGGGTGATAGGAGAAAGAGGGAGAAACCCAGCAAAGCAAGAGGCACCTATCTGCGGATGAATCTCTTGAACCACCTTTATTAGACAAAATAGCAAAGGCTAGTAACTGCAATGGAGCATAGAAGATGAATTCCAAAAAATTTACTAGAAGCACATAACAAATGAAACATCTGATACAAGGAGCACTTAACTGAGAGCGAATTCCTCATATACAACTAGAGCGCATTGGCAGAGATACACAAAAATTAAATTGATAAAACAGGAAAAATAGGCTAAATGTAAACACCATGATGAATCTTAGAAACGCGGGAGAATGTTTCTCATAAACTCTTCCAAGAAAGTTACAGGGACAAAAAATAAGAGCAGAATGCTTCTTGAATGAAAATTCCAACCCTTTCATCATCAATTGAGGACATATTTATAGTGTTATGGATCTCGAGACCAACCTTGAGGCAAAGACCAATTCTTTTACAAAATTTGGGAATCAAGTCCCGACCCATCATTTAAATCCTAACAACTTCTCGAGGTGGCAGGGTTGCCACAATTCATTACCCAAAATCGTCCTTACAATGTAATAGACATGCTGGTCTTAAAATGGAAATGCGGGGTGTGAGAGGAACACTCGCTTTCTCTTACAGTGATGCTCCCAAACCTCTCCTAATAGTTTCATCTTCTCAGGCATGACCCATGCCATTGAATCACATCCATTCTTTAGCCTTACTTCGCTTCCACACTACTCCTCCCTCCTCATACTTTTCCTTTTGTGAAATCAAATAGGGTCGTAGATTTCTTGCGCAGAGAATATCAGTTGTTCCACATTGGGGCCCTTACGCGATTTCTCAAACCTTTTCCCCATTATCCTTCATCCTCCTCTGCATCGCAAAAAACCATCCAGACTATTGATCTTATTAGCACCATGATCTCCATCGTCCGAGATGCATGATCCTACTGGATTTCACATCACGTCTTTTCGTTAATATCCAGGCACTTTATTGCTGCGACATTGATCTATGTCGTTGATTTACTCTCTGGCAGAATCTCCCCCTTCCGAACTTGCAAGACCTACTGACCTTTCATAGCGCACCACCTTGTTAACCTCCGCACATATTTAGGACACGAAAATACATCTTATCTGTGGATCTGACCTTCCCGAGCTCGCAGTCGTTCAAACATGAGGACCCTACCAAAATTTGCGATCTCAACTTAGCTTATCTAGCATGCGAGTTTCCACTGTGAAACTCTTCTCAGTCGTATATATTTGACACCTTCGTATCATGACCATCAAAATATGGAGCACGTGACTCATTTTGCAATCCTTCACATTTCACCTCCCTTTGCAACTTTACCCGACGGAATCTGTAGGAGTCATCGATAGCCTTTATCGAAAGATCGAAGCCGTTCATTTTGTCCATTGTATAATTAGTAGAACCTCAAGATTCCCTCCATGCTCCTATGATAAGGGATCTTGGGCCCTCTTTCCTCCCCTTCTGCTGGCTTGTTCACCTGCCAATTGTCTAGCTCTGATTGGTGTTAATTCGTCCCACACAGTTCTTCAAAATTTAGCACTGGGATGAACCAAGTGCTAACAGCGGCTCTGACTCGAGGATTCTATCCTCCATGTGAGGTAGAAAAGAACTACGTAGGCCATGTTTCGAATCCATTGCGTCGTTCCTAATCCTTCCTGCAACTCTCAAAATTTACCTGGAAAGAAAAACTAGGTGATGGCATCCCTTGAAGATCTTATTGCCTTCACCTCAGGCTTTAAATATTGTTAGAGAGCCATCCACACATACAATGCTTTTAAAAGGAAAATGGTATATACAATGACAATGGGGCTGAATTTTCTTACAAAAGGTAATGTTTGAGAAGCCTCTTGTTAACTGGAGCTCCTGATACCAATCCACCTTCCATTTCTTCCAATACATAAGCATTCTTTCCTCTGAAGGCGATGATTTTGTATGGGCCTTTCCACATGTGATCAAATTTCCCATGTTTCCCCTTATCCTTGTGGGGTGCATCCCATTGTAGCACCACGTCTCCTATATGGAAATCATCAAGTTTGGTTCCTCTCTCAAAAATCTCTTTCATCTTGTCCTGAAACATGTAACACCTCGGTTTTGACCCCGTTTGCATTAAACGTATATGATGTACATATTGTAATTAATCACGGTGTGGAGCTCAAGGAAAAAGGCCCACCATGGATTATCGTTTTATGTTTCAGTGATTAAATAGGTGCCGATGGTATTTTTGTGCTATCCAGGCACGTTATGATTTTAAATCATCATGTAAATATGCAATTAATTAAAAACCCACAACTAGCTATGTCAATGCAACAATAATGAGAAGGGGCATGATTTCCTAAGGATAAGGTGGGGGGAATATTCAAACCTTTGGGGCCAATGGGGAAAATCCAAATGTCAAAGGGAGAACCCATCAAAACTGTCAACTACCTTTCTTGTCATATTCACCCAATCATTTATTACTGCCAGAAGTTGGTTGAGTTGGTTATTGCATGGGATGGGCAAGGTATGACAACCCAAATTCGAATTGTAGAAGCCATCAATTTTTGGAAACCATGTTTTGACTCCTTGGGAAAGTAAAAACCCAAAAATGTAGGCCATTCTTCCATGCTTGGATGGTTTTTCATATTTTCTTCACCATTTCTCCTTCACGTGAGCTTTCTCGGCATTCTGAACTTCTTGTGTGTGAAACCATTCACGTTTTTGGTCCTGCCCATGATTTTGGAGCTCCTAGCATTCACCATTCACGTTCTCTATTGTGTTCTTTATTTTTTCCCAGGGATGGGAAGTGTTTTTGTTAATGTTCAATGGTTGGGATCACTCCTGGATGTTTTTGTGTTGTTTTCACCTCTCCACAGTTGGAGAATTTCGTGTTTCAGAGTTGCACATCCAATGGGCGGGGGACATAGCCATGAATTTTGGGTGCAGATTGAGTTTTTTTTTGCCACATTAGGGCCATAAACGAATCTAGAATTTGAATTGCTGCTAAGGGGGTTGTTTTACCCATCTGCAAATTTGTTTTGGCTCCCAAGTCGATTTTCATCAATCCCGGATCTAGAAATTGTTGTGTATACCTTTGTTGTTTTGGTTGAACTCTTTTTGGAGTAGAAATAGGGTCTGATCCTGCTTGATAAACCTAGTGTGTGTAGGAGCCTCATAGATAGAGCTAGAGGGCTAAATTTCTTCTTTGCACCCCCTGAATAACACTGGAAGGGAAGGCATGGCCCGAGGGAATACATAGTAGAGAAGGGGATGCTTGCTTGTGTTGGGTGTGTGTGGATGTCTTAGAAGTCAGGCTATTTCTGGTGCAGATGTCCATATCTCTTTGATTGAGCTCACTAGCTTAGCAGCCAACCTTTCCAGCTCCCTATTAGCCTGTTAAACCCAATTGTGTTGGCTTGGTTGAGTTTTGTGTACCCATGGTGTTATAGCATATTTTACCACACCAGGTGAATCACACTTGTATGGCCTTCCCCTGTCCCTCTGCAGAGTCCTTAGACCCCTTGGACCATTTTTTGTCCTTTGATGTTTCTTGGACCATCCCTAAAAACATGTGAAAATTGCTATACGTGACTTTTAAACCTTTTATCGCGTATATACGCTGGTTTGACCTCTAAAACCGTGTACATCAGGATGTGTAGTACAAAATCCAAATCCTTTTGGAGTTTACCTTAACATGGATCCAACTCACTTGTCTCCTAGCCTTCCACATGCCTTGAGATCACTCGGATTCGACCTTTCATTACCCCATTGAAAAGCTATATAAGGAACCATTTGGGTACATTGAAGGCATAAGAGAATTGAGAGCAAAGAAACTATAGTCCATTGTTGTCAAAACTTGTGCTTGAGTCTGCATCCCTTTTTCCCTTGGAGAACTTTAGTGTTCTTCCCAAGCTTGCCTTTTCCTTGTGATCTTGCTATCGAGAGATGGAGGATTGAGGTGGTGGAGGCCCAAGTGGGGGATTCAGTTTCTCCGATTCACAAACGTGCCGACAAAGGTTGTATTCATTGTAATCTCTGATTTTATATTAATAGAAATATCTTTTCCTGTCCAATAATGTATGTTTGAATGAATATTTTATCCATGGATGATTTCAAATGCTTATACGTTGTTGATTATATATGCTAGAGTAGATCTAACACCAATATATATAGTATGCTTGTCTTGTTTACTTATTGTTGAGGAAGTGATTCATCAATTCAAGCTGAAGTTGGAAAGCTCAACGGGGATCTACTTCAACCGTCCAGAATAAGGTATGAGTTTTGATCCTTTAGTGTTAGATATTCGATTTCTCTTGCATATTGGAAAGGATTGATTTCTGGAGTCAAGTTGTCTGTTGTGGTACCCCAAGCCATAGGAATTTCTCTCCATAACAGAATTGGTGACTCCGCTGGGGAGTTCCTAGTAGTTGTCCTTTGGGGGTTTTCTATCGGCATTCAATGACTTTGAATTGCTCTTTTTTCTCTGTTTCTCAGACTTCTGCCTTCTACATCTCCTCCTCCTTTGGGAGAGATAAACAGATGATTTAGGTGGACTACTTCCAACATTGATTCACACATGATGGGAGACCATGAAGAAGGTATTCATAAAACACCCTCTCGCATTCAAGTGGAAGATGGGGAGTTTACTCCTAACTATGATCCTTCACCTGATATGACTGAGTTAGGTCCTGTAATTTCTGAGATAGGTACTTTTCATGATAGACCTACTTACTCTAGTGTTGATCCCCCATTGCCGAATCGCCGATATGGCATGGCGGAAGATGAGACTTATTATGAGCCCACGAGCACTAGTTATGGTAGTTATGGTATTTCTGGTATGCCCACACATGATTTGGCATTTCATGTCGAGTCGGAGTTTGAACCTAACACTACACCTGGGGGCACTCCTATTCCTTACCATGTGGAGAGGTTTGGGAGCACAAGTCACATTGCACCTTCCATCCCGGCAATGGAAACTACATCACATGTTCCTGCTAGGCCTAGGGTTAGTGATCCTATTAAGATACCAGATCCAAGACAAGTGGCTATAGGGAACACCACGTACATAGTTTCACAGATACCTTCATCCTCAGTTCCTTGTTCTTTGAATGTTGTTCCTCCACCTCATTCACATGGTTCTTCCTGCCGAAATGTTGCTATGAGTCATGTCCGTACTGTGGTTACTCGACCAGTTGTGTCTCAGGTTCACGTACCGCCCGTTGTTTCGGGAGGTCATGTTCATACTTCTAGAGGTCATGTTACTACTTCCGGAGCATATATTCCTACTTCTGGAGTGTATATTCCTACTTACGGAGTGTCTCATGCGACATCTCATGGGATGAATTACGGACCTTATTATGGGATGCAGTATGGACAGGGTTATTCACCTTATGGGTACGGGTATCAACAACCTGCTTACTCTCCTAATTATGGATTTGTATCCCCACATAGTTAAGGTACACCACATTATGGTGCTTACATGCCACCCTACACGGGTCAAATGGGAGGAGGGCACTATGGTCAAGGCCATGGTGGTTACGGTAATCAGACCTATGTGAATCAAAACTATCAGGGAGAGGTGCACCAACCTGCTCATCCTAGGCTCCCTTTCCTTGCAATGCTAAATCTTCCTAACTTGTCGATATTGACGAATGATCCTGTATCTCATGACCCAGCTTGGCCGGCTGTCCCTACTAAGCTTCCCTCGGACATACCTAAGTTCGAGGGAAAACCTGGAGAGGATCCAAGTGAACATGTTACAACGTTTCACCTATGGTGCTCTTCAAATTCCTTACACGAATATTTTATCCATTTAAGGCTATTTCAACGCACCCTTACAAGGCCTTCCATGAAATGGTATATAGAGTTACCGAGGGGGGCATTCACTTTGTTCGATGACCTAGCGATGAATTTTCTTAACCACTTCCAGCTACCAGTGCGTTATGACATTGGTACAAAACTCTTGTCGACATTTTGGCAGGATTAAGCCATGCATATCTCAAACCATATCCAAGAGTGGCATGGACGAAAGAGGTTGATTAAAGCCTTTATACCGCCGAAATTCCTCCTCGAATGGTTCCTTAAGTCGTTATTGCCTTATATAGCGAAGGACGTTTCTACATCCAGAGTGCAAAATGAGGAACAAGCGATTTTTAGGGCGGAGGAACTAGATTTGATTTATGCTCAATCTGGTTTGTTATATGAGATCATTCTCAATGCTCCACGTTCTAGTTTTGACCCCAAAGTTAAACCTAGACCACATGTCGATGGCATTGTTCGTTGTTAGAGTGCTAAACCTATGAATTCGGTTGTCAAACAGGTCAATCAATTGTCAATCAACCAATCCACTTCGGGACAAGCCATGGCTTCGTCTCAACCCACCCAAATGGCGAATGTGCTTTCGGTGCAATCGTCGAACCAGAAGGGTAACCAGCAACCTAGAAGGAATAAAAAGAAGGGTAAGAACAATCGTAAGGGTGGGAATAGGAATGAAAATGCTAATACTAATGACAATAACACCCAAAATGCTGGGGGGGACAACCAATCTAAATGTAAGGTTAAGTTTCCTTGCAAGTTGTGTAAGGACGATCACCTCACTTACTTGTGCCCTCGTATCGATGAAGCCTCGAGATTCTTAGCGCAAGGCCCAGCTCTGCTGACCAACCCTTTACCTCACAATCAAAACAATAACTCGAGGACCCATGATCAATCTGGTGGTGATCAAGATCCACCGGAGGGTAGTGGTCATCATTGCATTAACATGGTGTGTGCTATGAAGGTTGTGACCCATGTGAAGGAGTATGGTTCATCACAACCCAACCCAGGAAAGGAACCTGATCCACCAGGGACTCCTTTGCATATTGAAAAACCTATGGATAAACCTGAAGTTGCACCTCGCATTCCTAAGGGAGTCCTTATGTGTTCAGGGCATAATCCTAATTCCCGAGCCACCCAGAACCATTCTGTTGTCGAGGATTTGGGCCACACTCCTTGTGCGATGTCTGCACTAGAAGTACTTCAGAGTTGTCCTTCACAAAGGAAGGATTTTCTTTCTGCCCTTGGTGTGAATGATTATAATTCTTCCTCTGTGATTAAATTTGAAACCGCAAGAATTCAGCCTCGCTTGCCTTACTATGTGTCTCTTTTGATTCATGTAGAATGTCTTAACATGATCGTCAAGCGCATTGTGATTGATGAAGGCACTGCTGCTTCTATGATGTCTTTATCGTGTTGGAAGGGTTTAGGTTCCCCTGAGTTGTCTAAATCCAGTACCATGTTGACCGCTTTTGATGGGAGATCGTTTAGGCCGCATAGGCTCCTTCCTTCCCTTAAGGTCCGTTTGGGAGGAAAGACCGTTGTGATAGAGGTTGAGGTGGTTGATGTGCCCCTTGACTATAATCTCTTGCTGGGTAGGAATTGGATGTACAGTATGCAAGCCGTAGCTTCTTCACTATTTCGCGTTGTATGCTTTCCATTTAATGGGAAGATAGTTACGATTGATCAAACGTCATTCAAGAATCTGTCAGTTATCGCATCTTCGGGAGCTTCGATCCCGATTGTAGAGCACTCTTAGCCAGCAACTGGGAGTGTGGGTGTGGGCATGTATCCATCCCTTATGGGAAACTTTAGTTGTCCTGCACCTGTCCTTATGATAGGGTCTAGTTTCGGTGAGGATTCGACATCTATGAGATTGGTGTCTTTTTGCATGAGTCATATGGAAGATCCTTGGATTCTCCCCACATCGAATACTTCGAGTGAGCCCATCATGATGGACGTGTCGTTGCCTGTAACTATGGTAGCTGATCAAGCTAATCCCTGATGTGTTGCAAAGCCTGGTCCTTCCTCTTAGAGGACGGAGTAGGAGGACCCATATGTGCTACTTGCATGGGAAGTTCAGTCTTCTCACACGCATGACTGCCTTGATAGTGTTTTTCCTTCAGACGAAGCGATTATTGAGGCCATGTCATGGGTTGAGCCACCTTGGGAAGAGTTGCATCATAGATCTTATTTTCTTCCCGAGCTTGACAGCTTGGAGCGTGAGGACTTTAGGGAGGTTCTTAGTGAGAGAATTGGTAGTCCCATGGTTCCATTAAGCTCTCCTGGTATGATGGCTGATTGGAACATGGTGAATATATCTCCTACCATTCCTATCAATATCTCTCGCGATCCTGGTAGGATTGAGAATGTCTATATTGGGGTAGAATGTTCCCATGATAATATTCAAGAATACACCGAGATGTTCAAATAATTTCGTGATATCTTTGCTTGGTCTTACGATGAAATGCCAGGTATTGACCCTCGCATTGTTGCACATGAGATTAAAACTTATCCTAATGCTAACCCTGTTCGACAACACTTGCATGCAGTGAAGCCTAGGAAAGCACCCACGATTAAGGCAGAGATAGACAAACTATTGAAAGCCATTTTATCTAACCCATTCCCTTGACTGAGTGGGTTTCAAATCCTGTTTTGGTAGATAAGAAGCAGGGAGCGATCCGTATATGCACTGATGTCCGTGACTTGAATCGTGCCTGTACTAAATATAATTTCCCCACACCATTTATAGATCAAATCTTGGATGAGTGCATGGGTAGTGAGGTATTTTCTTTTATGGACGGCTTTTCTGTATACAATCAAATACAAATTAAACCTGAGGACCAACATAAGACTATATTTATTTGTCCTTGGGGAACCTTTGCATATCGAAAAATTCCTTTTGGCCTTAAGAACGTTGGAGCCACTTTTCAATAGGCTATGACCTTGATCTTCCATGATCTCAAATCGATTATCGAAGTATTTTTGGATGACCTTGCTGCTCATTCTCGTATGAGAATGCATCATTCCTATCATTTGAGATTAGTATTCGAAAGGTTCCGCCATTATTTGGTCAGGTTAAATCCTCACAAGTGCATATTTTGCGTGAATTCTGGTCGCTTATTAGGGTTCATTTTTTCCAAGGAGGGTATAAGAGTCGACCCTTTGAAGGTTGAGGCAATACTTCATTTGTCTCCCCCGAGGAACATTAGACATCTTCAATGTTTGCAAGGCATGGAAAACTTCTTATAGAAATTCGTTGTCAACTTTGCCAATTTGACTAGAAGCTTTATGCATCTATTGAAAAAGGACACCACCTTTTGTTGGGATGAGCGAGCCCAGGAGTCCTTTGATGCGCTTAAGAGAGCCCTAGAATTGGCCCCGGTGATTAGTCCCCCATACTATAGCCGTGATTTTTTACTTTATGTGGCCGCGTCCATGGAGACGATTGGTATGGTTTTGGTTCAATAGGATGAGGAGCTCCAAGAGCATGTCATATATTATCTGAGCCAGAATCTTATTGACGCAGAGATCCGTTATTCCCATGTTGAGAAGCTTGCCTTAGCTACCATACATGTGGTTCAATAGTTGAGACATTATATTCTCCTTTGCCAGACCTTGGTTGTAGCCCATGTCAATCTGTTTCAATTCGTCCTCATTCAAAGGATTATTGGGGGAAAGTATAATAAATGGATTTTCATCTTATAAGAACTCAACCTCGAGTTTGTTTCAGCAAAATCGAAGAAATCGTTAATTTTTGCAGAGCTTATATCATATTTCCCAAGCGAAGCTGAGGAGATGGTTTGTGAAGATACGTTTATCGATGAGCACATCTTCTTAATCTCAACTTTGGACCCATGGTATGGGGATATTATTATATATTTACAAACATTGAAGGTCCCCACTCACCTCTCACAGGATGAACGATGATGATTACGTCACGTATCCAAGAATTACCTCATAGTGGATAATACCTTGTACTGCTATGGGGTAGATTCCATTTTACGTCGTTGTCTAACTCATGAGGAGGTTGAGCTTGTGTTGAATGATTTCCATGGAGGGGCGTGTGGTCATCATTTATCCGGGATTTCTACAGCCCAAAAAATCTTGAGAGTAGGTTATTTTTTGCCGTCGATCTTTAAAGATTGTGTAGATGTGATCAAGAAGTGCCACCTTTTCCAGGTGTTTGCATGGAATATGCTCTCGTGACCTGCCCTGTTACATCCCATCATCACCGTCGGTCCCTTCACTAAGTGGGGGCTTGATTTTATGGATTGCAACCCAGCTTCATTTGGGGGGCATCATCATATCATTGTGGCTATTGACTACTTCACAAAATGGGCTGAGGCCATGCCTACAATTAAATCCAACGGTGAGACAACCGCGCACTTCGTATTCAACCAGATTATTACTCAGTTCAGTATTCCGAATGATCTTGTCACTGACCATGGCTCGCACTTTCAGAATCGTATGATGGAAGAGTTGGCATCGAAGTTAGGATATAAGTAGGAGCATTCCTCCTCGTATTACCCTCAAGCGAATGGACAGGTAGAAGCAGTGAACAAAACACTCAAATCCATTCTCCAACGAACCATCGCACAAAGCAAGACTAATTGGTACATTATGTTATATCCTGCTTTATGGGCTTATAGAACCGCTGTTAAGACTGCCACGAGTTTTTCTCCATATCAGCTTGTACATGGAGTGGAGTCGGTATTGTTGGTTGAGTGCAAAATTCCTTCTTTGAAGCTAGCCATAGAGCTCTTACCAGACACTTCCCCATTGGAGGAGTGTTTGGTCCACCTAGAGCAACTTGATGAGCAGCGTCGAGATGCCTTGGTGGCTCTAGAAGTGAATAAGTGTCACGTTAAGGTCCAGTATGATAAGTCTGTCTGTCCAATGAGGTTTAGTGAGGGAGACTTGGTCCTTTTGTGGGATCAATTGAAAGAACCCTTTGGGGAAAGAAAGTTTAACCCCATGTGGCGTGGTCCTTACGCCGTTAAACGTGTGTTAGAGAAGGGCGCTTATGAGTTAGTGGATTTTGAGGGAATGGCCTTGGAGGAGCCTAGAAATGGGCTCTATCTCAAAAAATACTATGCATGATTTTCAGCCAAGGCTAGTTATTGTATATTATTGCACAGTTTTGCATAGGTAGGCCTTTTTCTTATGGTGATCAGGTTTGTGATTAGTTACTGTTTCTTTTGGCAGATGTCCATGGAATCTTCCACCTTCAAAGGATTCGTGGATGGTGCAAGCCATCACACTCAACACTCAGCCTCTGCTGCTTGGGTGATTTATACTCCTATGGGTCAGGTATTGTCTTCAGGAGTCGTATGTTTATGGCCCTCTTCAAACAATGTTGCTGAGTATAGTCTTGTTATTGAGCTTCTACAAGATGTCATTTCACATGGTGTTCTCTCTCTTGAGGTACGACTTGATTCATAGTTAGTAGTGTCACAGCTTAATGGTTTGTACCATGTTAGAGATCCAACATTATTAAGAAGATTCTTACGTGTGAGATTGTTAGAATGGCAATTTGACAATATAACATACATACATGTTTCAAGAATTAATAATCAAGTTGCTAACTCATATGCTAACTACGTGTTAGATTGGCATTTGTTTCATACACAATAAGCTCATCACAAACATAAATTTTTACACATGTAAATAAATAAATGGATCATCATAAAAAAATTTATAGAGATCCAAAATGTGGTAATACATAGTGTCATAATACAAAACTGGAGCTCTCGAGCCACCAAAATATAATACAAGGTAGTACAAAATGTATCACTCCCAGGTATTTAATCATGTGGAGGACAAAGGGGGTTGTGATCATGGAATGTCACCACGGCTCTAGCTAGCCGTCGAAGTAGCCGTACCCATGCTGATGGTACACCCACCACCTGGCACTACATGGCCTCAGGCAAGTCCTCAACTTGCGCCATGGGTACTCTATGTGTCAGTCTCACGAAGTTGGTATGAATGCTTTGGAGCATCCACACTCGTGATGTTGTCTCATCTTCCCCTCCGTCTATGATGAGGGAAGCCTTCAGGCCGCTGTGGTCCCACATCTGCATGCATATGGTAGATGTCACTATGTATTATCACCCAAAAACATGTCTTTTGATTCCACATAATCAAAAAACATAAAAAAAATTAAATAACTCAAAAATTTTAAAAAGAGAGTTGAGATTCATTACCAATGTCACTGTATGTCGATCCTAGTGGTAGCGGCATGTTTGGGTCTCCCCGGAAATCTATCCCTGCATAGGGGTAATCATTGATGGAAACTATCTATCGTCGCCACCATGGAAATAAATCAGCTGGATAGGGGTTGGACACCCTACCTCCACCCAGTCTGTGCATCGCATCCACCCAACGCCATTGGGCCGGATCTCGAACCCCGTGTAGAGGAACGTCGACTCTAGGGCTCAATACCAAAACATTCTCGAAGAAGAATGTGCTCACTATGCTGCTGAAACCAAAGTTTCGCACCCTGCCCATCTTGCAGTCACTGAGCTGTTGTTTCATGATGATCAACAATGTCGTACTCCAGACATAAACTGTGGACCTCATGCAGTCCACGGCATAGAACATCAATGGTCATGAGGCCTGGTGGAGTGAGGCTATCCCTGTTATCCTACCCAGTGTCAGTAGAATGGCCTTTAGGCCTAGCACCTGTATGGAGTTAGTTGGGATCTGACTCCCCACGTTCTTCGTGTCCGGATAGCAATACACCGCAATGTACTCATTTATAGTCAGGCCACCTCCGAGCCCACGAGAGCGTAGGTTCACCACTTCCCCCCGTTGGGAAAGTCTAGTAATAAAGTATATGTCCTCCACTTCTATGGTGAGGGACATCCCGTCTATCTGGAACGACTCTGAGTCTGGATCCCAGTAGTCTACTAGCATCTGCAGTAGTCTTGGTTTGGCCCATATACAACCAAGCCACCAAAACTTATAGAGCTCGCATGACTGCAAAGCTTGTTGATCCATTAGATCTGCCCTTACTGCCCCTTCTACATCACCGTGCTCACGTTCTCTCCATTCTAGAACCATCCTGCACATAAAATTTGAGTTTGATCCATTAGAATACTTAAAAATCATTGAGCGCGGCCGCATACGCGACTGTTTGCTAAATAGAAGCGTATGTACGCGACTTTGAGGGCATTTTTCGCGTATATCCAGCCCTATACACAGAAAAACCCTCAATTTCCACATGGGCCGATGCACAGATGGGCCTAGAATCCTAAATACACCATGAAAATTGATAAAATTTGCATCAAAATGAAAGAGTAGAGCATGGGTAAGTACCTTGGAAAAACGGTAGTGGATTCCGCCAGCTGGATCTCCTGGAATTCGCTGTTGAAGTTCTGAACTCAATTGGGTAAAAATTTCAAATGTTCTATAATGTTTTGAATTTTTTACTATTTATAGAAAATTTTCAAATTTTTACCCCATTTTCTATAGTTTGGACCGTTTCTAATCTTTTTGGACTAATTTATGATGTGGAAGACCATTTTGAGCGTCGTTTTGACTATTTCTTTGACCCGTTCGTGCCCGTTACAGGTATGATGTTTAAACTGACATATAGGTTAGGATCACCTTCGATTGCATTTTGCATGACCTTATGACCGTTTCATTATAGCCTTAGGTACGAACCCATTCTATTATGTCATGGAACCTTCTTGTTGTTTTAGAAGTGGCATTATGTGAATGGTAGAGCTTGACCTTACATGGGTACCCTAGTTAGCGCCTTATTTGCATTTGGTGCCCATGATGACATTTTGTCCCTTAGGGTGTGGGAGTCCGTTGTATAGTATTGCCATGACATTTCACAAGAGCCTCATACTCCTCTTGATTTTTTGCTGGCCTATTTCCCTCAGGACTCCCTTATGTCAGGTTTTAATTGCATTATCATGAGCTTTTCCTGCCTTATTGAGCCTTACGCCGGCTTCCCTGACATTGAGTTTCAGCCATATTGCCCAAGCTTGTCTCATGTCTAGCCATGCAGAGCCGTTTTATATATCCTTTGCAGCTTGATTCCCTATTTTTACCAAGAGGGAACTTTCCCCCGAGTGTCGCTACCCTACACATGTATCCTTGCATTGAGCATAGGTATGTTCCACTGCTTGGAACTAGTTTGTTTGCCCATTATGACACACATCTCCTCCTAGTCTATAACTATAAAGCAGTTTTATTCTTTTTCAAGATTTTTAAATATTTGAAAAAGTCCAAAAAAATTAAAAAACCAAAAAGTCGGACAAGGAAAGATGTTATCTTTGGCAGCTGTCGAGTAGTGTCGCCTTCGAATAGAGCACTGTATATCACATCCACTGGTTGGGTTTATAGTTTGACTTTAGGAGCTGTACTCGTTTATCTGAGTTTATCTCCACCAACTGGTTAAGCTTCCAGTCCCCATGGAGTCTCTGTTGATGCCTTCGGTGTTGTAGAGATGCCCCAGTTTTGTATATTGAGTCTATGCTACCTTTATTCAGTCACCATTCACCATTATGCTCTTGTTCGAAGGAAGTTGAAACCTGAATCGACCATTCCTCAGTTATCTTGACTTTGCATGTCAGCCATTCCCTGTACAGTTACTAGTTCGTGCACCTTATAATCGAGTCCTTCCACATTATATAGCTTTGCTGAGTACCTCATGTTGGATGATGGGGGATGCCTTAATGCCCTCATTCCAACGGATTTTATCCCATCGACTTCAGATCATTTATTCTGGGATTGGAATCTAGAGTCATTTTTAGTGCCTTGAGACTTGCCATCATCAGTGGCAGGTTCTCTCACCATCGACAGTTTTTGGGAATAAATCAATGTCCCCTGATCGATGGATCCTCTCAAGTGTTCAACCTCAACACACCTATTCACACTTGTTAGTTTGCACTCTATTACTTTGATTCCCATTATCATTATCAGTGGGTGATCTCGCATCCATTAACGGTATACATCAATGACCGGTAATCAGACGATGGACTACTATGTTTGACCTCGACACCTCTATTCACATAGTAGGACTTGTACTCGTAGCGATTTGTGTAGAAGACCTTTCAGATTGGTGGCATCTCTTCTATTCTACCTCCTTGATCGTACCAGTGTTCATGAGATTTCAGCTCTCGTGACTTGATTCCAGTGTGTGTCAGACATTTCCAGCTATTATGGAGATCATGATCCTTTGTATATCTTCATCATGGAGATTCTGATCTACATATATTGTACGTAGTGATGACCACTTATGTCATATTTTGTATCATGCCTATTCATGGCCATTGTACTCTTATGTATCCAAGACTGCTATATGTATTTGTAGTTATATGCAGAGTTGTATCATTGTACTATGTTGATTGGGTGGCTAGTCTTCCATTTGGGATTCTTCATTACTCCACTTCTGGGATGGAATTATAATGTATTTCGGCCATTGTATGACCCCTCTGACCTCACACATTAGGGGGAATCTGTTATAGCAGATTTTACCACACCAGGTGAATCACACTTGTATGGCCTTCCCCTATCCCTTTGTAGACTCCTTAGACCCCTTGGACCATTTTTTGTCCTTTGATGATTCCTGGACCATCCCTAAAAACATGTGAAAATTGCTATACACGACTTTTAAAACTTTTATCGCGTATATATGTGGGTTTCACCTCTAAAACCGCGTACATTGGGATGTGTACGAAATCCAAATCCTTTTGGAGTTTTCCTTGACATGGATCCGACTCACTTGTCTCCTGGCCTTCCACATGCCTTGATATTGCTCGGATTCGACCTTTCATTACCCCATTGAAAAGCTATATAAGGAACACTTTGGATAAATTGAAGGCATAAGAGAATTGAAAGCAAAGAAACTATAGTCCATTTTTGCCGAAACTTGTGCTTGAGTCTGCATCCCTTTGTCCCTTGGAGCACTTTAGTGTTCTTCCCAAGCTTGCCTTTTGCTTGTGAGCTTGCTATCGAGAGATGGAGCATTGAGGTGGTGGAGGCCCAAGTGGGGGATTCAGTTTCCCCGATTCTCAGACGTACCGACAGAGGTTGTATTCATTGTAATATCTAATTTTATATTAATAGAAATATCTTTTCCTGTCCAATAATGTATGTTTGAATGAATATTTTATCCATGGATGATTTCAAATGCTTATACATTGTTGATTATATATGCTAGAGTAGATCTAACACCAATATATATAGTATGCTTGTCTTGTTTACTTATTGTTGAGGAAGTGATTCATCAATTCAAGCTGAAGTTGGAAAGCTCAACGAGGATCAACTTCAACCGTCCAGAATAAGGTACGAGTTTTGATATTTTAGTATTAGATATTCAATTTCTCTTGCATATTGGAAAGGATTTATTTTTGGAGTCAAGATGTCTGTTGTGGTACCCCAAGCCACAGGAATTTCTCTCCGTAACAGAATTGGCGACTCCGCTGGGGAGTTCCTAGTAGTTGTCCTTTGGGGGTTTTCTATCGGCATTCAATGACTTTGAATTGCTCTTTTTTCTTTGTTTCTATGTCGGGTCTGGGGGCATGTTATCCTGGTAGTGTCTGATTGGTGTGAAATTTGTCTCAGCTTGTCTGTTTTCCTTTATTTTTATGCACTTTTCTTCCTATAAGCAAGTTTTGAACTCACAGTCAGGTGTATACGTGGTTTTGACTGCTATATCCGCGTACACACGCGGGTTTACTGCGAACAGTCACGTATGCCCTTAGTTTGTCCTTCATGAGGAATATTGATTGTTGCTGGGTGAATTTTGATTATTGCTAAGTCTCCTTTGATATTGCTAGAGTCTGTATACACCTATGTTCCTGACTAGAGACATTCTTTTAGGGTAAAATTTCTCTTTTTTTTAAGAATGTTGTTCTCATTGCATTTTCGATTTTTTGTTTTGGGATTAGTGCATTAGATTTTTTTTACCTTAGTACTTTGCTTGAGTGCTGCATGGTTGTGCTTGCAGAGTCTGAGGGTTGTAGAATCATTCTTTTGCTTTAGTATCTCATTTTTATTTCAAAAAATCCAAAAATATTTGATTATCATTATGCATTGCATCTTGCATTTTTCATAGTACTTGCACTAGATTTGCTTTGGAGTATTAGTCAGGATTTCATATAGGAAAGCTTGTGTTTATCATTTGAAGAAAAATTTGCATTTCACGTAGTAGTATACCCTGCTTTTCATGGACACAATGCATTTGCATTGTTTGTTAGGTGTGCATTTTGCTTCATGTTGCATCATAACACTATTGGTTGCACGGTCATCTACCTTTTCTGAGTAATAAAGCCAATTAAAATCAAAGCTTAATTAAAATGAACTACACTATTTTATTTGATAGGGTTCACCAACAAGATTAGGTTTTAGGGTCTTGGAATAGTTCATTGTGAGTAAATTCTCCAAGACCACTAAACAACAACATGTATGTCTTTGTCTAGGTGAGAGTGTGAAATTCCTTGGTATAATTGGTGTTTCTCAGGATCCTCCTCTCAAAAGGGAGTTAAGCACAAGGCAGTGTGAGCAGTTATTGATTGGGATGACCCCTAGTCATAACTAAGTAGCAACGGAGATATTTCTAGGATTGTATTCGTATCTGGGGGCTCTGTCAGGAGTTTCGGGCTTTGCTACCCTGCCCATACGGTCAATCCCACCTGTGACTGTTTGCCTAAGCATTGATTATATTGAGATGACCTTAGTTTTCTTACCTAGGATATCGAGGGGGTACTTTGCAGAGGTTATTTTACGGGTGTCCCGGCCATGTTGGGGTCAGATAGCATTGTCGCTTTACACGTTGAAGATGAGGGCCACAATAATTGGTTATGTACCTCTGCTTGTTGTGTATGGGAGTCTCAAGCCTCTCCTAGGAGAGACATACCTACTTCATTCGGGAGCTCATTTATCCTACCCTTGATTGCTTGTGTTTGGATTTAGATTTTATTGGTGTATGCTCTGTACACATTAGCTTGCCTAGGGTTTGTGTAATTAGAGAGTCTTTCACATTTTTTGAGTCATTGTGGATTTGAGTGCGGCTCCTTGTCGTTCTCATCGGTTAGCGTTACTTTCGCCTTCTACATCTCCTCCTCCTTTGGGAGAGAGAAACAGAGGATTTAGGAGGACTACTTCGCACATTGATTCACACACGATGGGAGACCATGAAGAAGGTATTCCTGATCCACCCTCTCTCATTCAAGTGGAAGATGGGGAGTTTACTCCTAACTATGATCCTTCACCTAATATGACTGAGTTAGGTCCTGTAATTTCTGAGATAGGTACTTTTCATAATAGACCTACTTACTCTAGTGTTGATCCCCCATTGACGCATCGCCGGTATGGCATGCCGAAAGACGATACTTATTATCAGGCCATGAGCACTAGTTATGGTAGTTATGGTATGTCTGGTATGCCCACACATGATTTGGCATTTCATGTTGAGTCAGAGTTTGAGCCTAACACTACGCCTTGGGGCACTCCTATTCCTTACCATGTGGAGAGGTTTGGGAGCACAAGTCACATTACACCTTCCATCCCGGCGGTGGAAGCTACATCACATATTCCTGCTAGGCCTAGGGTTAGTGATCATATTAGGATACCAGATCCAAGACGAGTGACTATATGGAACACCGCTTTCATAGTTTCAAAGATCCCTTCATCCTCGGTTCCTTGTTCTTCGAATGTTGTTCCTCCACCTCATTCACATGGTCCTTCGGGCCAGAATGTTGCTACGAGTCATGTCCGTACTACGTGTTAGCACTCAGAATATACCCAGGTTGTAAAGGTAAATCCCAAAGGTAACAGCATAACCACTTTAGAAAGAAACTGATTTTTCTTCCAGAGAGGGATCTCTCGATACAGATTTAACAAGATCAGATATAAACCAACACTCAATATTTGTATAGATGGTTGAAACAACACATAACCATTGGGAAATGGAGTCACATACATACAAAGATATCACAAAGACATATACCTGAGATTTATCAAAGGCAAGATAACCATTTCATCACAGTCATTCATTTAGTTCAGATGGAACAAAAAAGATAATGAACAGCCCATTAATACAAAGCATCAAAGATGACTTCTATATTAACTTTAGTAGAAGAATGTATAAAATATATGAAACGATGATCAGAGCATAAACATAATGAATTCTAATCATTCAACACTGTGTTTCAGAAATGAGGAAAACATAATGGAGTGTTACACTGGAAAACACAATCACATAAGGAAAGAAATACGGACTGTAATGTAAATGACACATGAATCTCTAATAATTCTTATGCATTCGCTCTGTTATTCAAAAATATATGTCTTCAAAATCATTCAACAACACGATGGGTTCCAACCCCCATCACATAAAATAGATGCACTTATATACATAAAATGATTCATCTTCCAAGAAGATTTATAACTGAATAACTGCTTAATCAAAGTCTGGTAACTGTATTCCTCACTCTTAGGAATAAACTACAGCTTCAATCCTAACAGATCATTAAGTTAAAATCAACTTGACAACATGTCCTCGTCCAAGTATCTCCTTAGCACGCAACACCTGTCTTCATGAGTGAAGGATGTACTTCGTTTTCCCGAATCTCTCTATGGCTCTCCATTGCTCCGCACTCGGAATATCATATTCGATCATCTCCTGAATTGACACTTCTAGCTCCATATAGGCTTCATATGATACTTTATGCAATCCTCCCCTGATAATCAGGAACTTTTGTAATATTTCAAAGTCCTCTGTCAGCTTATCCACTATAAATTTCCCTGTCAAACCTTTTTCCAAATCATCAAATTTGGAATGGTCCATGCGGCTCTACACCAACAGGTTGTGATACTGTTCCTGAGAGAACATTCGTCCTTCGTCGTCCCAAAAGGAAGGGAGCCCGTCTTCAAATAGTTCTTTGAAGGCCTGTTTGAAGTCATTAACCTGTGAAATCATTTCATCAGTTTTTTCCTGGACTGCCTTCATCAGATGATGCTTATGGATAAACTTTTTGGCCCACAGTACCATTGCTATTCTGTCCTTTACTCCTATATCATGCAACTTCTGATATGTTAATGAATTTAAGAAATTTAACATGTTCTGGGCTGTGGCAAGGGGTTTCCTCTCCATATTTTCATTTACTAACTTCAGTATTTGGTTGGCCAAGTTGATCAATATTCTTTGATCATCAATGAAGTTTAAATAGTGCCTGAATTTAGTAATTTCTACAGATAAGGTGTCCCAAATTATGTGCTTTGCCCCCTGGAGAGGACCCTTTTCGATGTTTCTTTCCTTTAATTCATTAAATTTCTTTTGTAGCTGATTCCTGTCTTGCAATATTTTATTTTTATTCTCACTTACTTTGGCTAACTCGGACTTGATCTTTTCATTTTCCACCTTTAACTCTTTTATTTCTTCATCTTTTAGGCTGACCTGGGGCATAGGTACTAACAAATCGTCTGCAGAAAAATCATTTAATGGTTTCTCAATATTTACAATAGATAGGTCCTCTTCAGTGGGAGTCTGACTCATCAATTCCTCCATGATCTTTTTTTCATCATTTTGGTCCTTTTTCAGCAGGGAGATTTGCGATATCAGCTCACTCCATTCAGTTTCCCATTTGTCTTTTTCCTCTTGTAATTTGACAGCTCTTCCTTTATGTTCCATCATCTCCTGGTGGATCTTGTCTTTCTCTTCTTGCAATGCCAATAATTCGAATGATTTAACATGCTCTGTGCTTGGGATCTTCAACTTTTTCTTCAACACTTGGAGGGCATTGTCCTTTTCTTCCAGCATTCTTCTGATTGCTTGGGTGTTATCTTTTTCATTTCCTGAACTGATAATATCTACTTGTAACTTTTTAATTTGAATGGCATTGGCCTTATTTTCAATTTTTTCATGTTTTATCTGAACCTCTAACTTATCCACCAAAATTTGTAGCTTATTGATTCTCATCATAGCTTACAATAGATCTGAATAAATAATGTCACTTGTTTGCTTGTGTAGCTGTATCTTGTCGGGTACACTAATCTTGTCCAATATTACTTCCATCTCTGACATCTTTTTATCATTTACCATGGCCAATTTGAAGGTATTTCTTTCTATATCCCTTGCAGAAATCAAGGAAGTTTTTGGATTGTTTAAACTCCTTACCCGCGGGAGTAAATTCCTTGTCTCTTCTAGGGACTGTTTTCGTTTTTCCATATAATTGGCCATGAGTTCCTCTTTGGACTTGAATCTTGGGCTTGATTCTGAACTATCTACACTTTTAAAAGAAAACTGATTTACCTATATAGATTTTGTTGGAACTAAAGCAACTCTCTTTAAATCTTCTGAAATCTCTTCACTTAAAACTCCTCCAACTTGAAACAATTTTGTCTTTTTGTGTGACCCATCCTCATCCACTTCCATGCTTTCAATTTCAGACACACTCCTTTTAATCAAAATATTAGGACTCTCCGTCACTTGAGATACTGCCATGGGTATAGCACTTGCACTTTCATCAAATCTTGGAATTTCCGTGAAATGAGACAAATTGGTTGTCTCGCTCAGGCTTCTTTGTTTGCCTGCTTCCTCAAGGAAATTACATGATGGGGATCATAATTTACCCTTGGCTCTTTCTGAAATTCCATGCTTCCCAACAATTTTTCTATAAACACCAGGGCACCTTTAGTTTTGAAAATAAAAGAACCAACTTTGAGGGGGAATTTGATATTTGAAGATTTTTTGAAGGCCCCAAAATGTTCTTCCTCTGAATGCAATCTTTTCCTCATAAACTCTAATGCAAAAATTATGGGAGTGAGGAAAGCAGGTAACTTATATGGTTCACCAGTAAATCCATATATCCTCAAAACAGTGGAATCCTTGAACAGAAACCAATCTCCGACTCGATCTTCAGGTGAGGGCTGAATCATGCATTTCATATCTTCTAAGACCCAGGGTAACACTTCATAAAATAACATCCTGTAAATATCTGACATGATTGAATTGGCAAATTCAAACATGCTGATTTGCTTAGGCAAATCTGGAGAAAACATAGTGCTTAAAAACTGTAATTCGGTGACGTTTGAACATAGCAACATGTTCAACAAATAAGTCTGAAACTTGAAGCATCTGACCTTTGGGAATTCACTCAATTGAAGATGTATCGATTCTTCCAAGTATTCA
Source organism: Pseudotsuga menziesii (assembly GCA_001517045.1). Lineage (NCBI taxonomy): Eukaryota > Viridiplantae > Streptophyta > Pinopsida > Pinales > Pinaceae > Pseudotsuga > Pseudotsuga menziesii. The sequence goes on from LPNX010723351.1 coordinate 33,166, forward strand.
TCTAGATTGAATACAAGAATTGACTGAGACTCAGAACCTAATTAACTTATTTTTAATAGAAAACCCAGGATGACTTCATTTACGTGACAATCATCATCAAGACCCAAGATTTGACAGACTAAGGACACCACTAATTGAACTTCATCTTTAAAAATATAAACATGGTATGGCAGGAAAAGACCATCTAATGACTGACCCTCTTTCAAGACGTTGGACAGGAATTTGCAATGAACTTTGGTTCCACAATTTTTGTACAATTCAGCAAGAATGGCCTCATTTACAAGTTCACGACTGTCAGGGTAACTGTCGAGCAAGTTTAGGTTTTCACGGATGACCTTGGCATTAATTTGACAGAGTATCCTAGACGTAGACTTACTTACAATGACTCTCTGAGAAGGGGAATAATTAATTGCGCACCATTCTATGAATTCGGGAAAATGCAGGGTTTGCTTGACAGTAAAATAATATAAAAATGACTTGCAAACATTCAGGACATCGTTACCCTATGAATTGTATTTCCACAACCTCTCTTTACTGACTGATACACTTCCTATGGATAGGAAAGGGTCGCACACCCCTCTGTCCCTATCAATCAGATAGTCTTCTCTGTCATCCAAAATACGACCGAACCCTTCCAAATCTTTTCCTTGGTCCATAATTCAGTTGATAATGGTAATTAGATGGATGAATTATGGGCGTTTGAGCCTTACCTCTTACTGTGGCTGCATGTGTTCGAAATTGACCGTAGAGGTTGACGAGCACGCAGGTCCTTTTCATTCATCCAGCGCCAATAAAATAATCTTTGAGCAAGTCAACTTTGTTTATATAGGACCCCACTCCGGAGTCCCCCCTTTGGCGTTTTCCACCAAACCACTTTTGCTTCCGGAATGCACCACGATCAACCACGTGTACAGTGGTTTCTATTCCGCTACCTCCCTTTACCTCCAACTACCACGCAACTTCCGGCTCCGGATCCACCCACGATCGTCAATGTAATTCACCTTTATTTCCCAGCCGTTGGATCAAGCAACACGTACCCAATTCTGCCGGGTTCCTTTGTTTTATCAAATTTGCAAGTTCACAAGGCGTATTTCACAATGACCATAGATTTCATCAAGCCAGATCGATGACCGTTGATCTCCATATTTCATCGAACACCTGCATGTACCTATTCTTCTCGCATCTTTATATAGCGGACACATTATAGGCCGTAGATCTTTATCACTCCGCTTTACACCATTGGATCCCGTGAGAAACTATCGTTCACTTGCCCTTCATCATACTCTTATACTATAACATTTAACCAAAGTTTGACAAGTAACTATTATTTCTTCTTCACCATGGTTTTTTGTTCCTCTGCTAAGTAACGGTGTTAACACTACGGTTACTCGACCAGTTGTGTCTTAGGTTCAAGTACAGCCCATTATTTCGGGAGGTCATGTTCATACTTCTAGAGGTCATGTTACTACTTCCGGAGCATATATTCCTACTTCTGGAGTGTATATTCCTAATTTCGGAGTGTATATTCCTACTTACGGAGTGTCTCATGGGATGACTTACGGACCTTATTATGGGACGCAGTATGGACAGGGTTATTCACCTTATGGGTACGGGTATCAACAACCCGTTTAATCTCCTAATTATGGCTTTGTAGCTCCACATATTCAAGGTACACCACATTATGGTGCTTCCATGCCACCCTACACGGGTCAAACCGGAGGAGGGCACTATGGTCAAGGCCATGGTGGTTACGGTAATCAGACCTATGTGAATCAAAACTATCAGGGAGCAGTGCACCGACCTACTCATCCTAGGCTCCCTTTCCTCACAACGCTAAATCTTCCTGGCTTGTCGAGATTGACGAACAATCCTATATCTCATGACCCGGCTTGGCCGGCTGTCCCTACTAAGCTTCCCTCAAAAATACCTAAGTTCGAGGGAAAACCTGGAGAGGATCTGAGTGAACATGTTACAACATTTCACCTATGGTGCTCTTTAAATTCCTTACACATAGATTCAACTCGTTTAAGGATATTTCAACGCACCCTTATAGGGCCTACCACGAAATGGTATATAGAGTTACCTAGGGGGGCATTCGCTTTGTTCGATGACCTAGCGATGACTTTTCTTAACCACTTCTAGCTACCAGTGCGTTATGACTTTGGTATGGAACTCTTGTTGACATTTCAACAGGATAAATCCATGCATATCCCGGACCATATCCAAGAGTGGCATAGACGGAAGAGGTTTATTGAAGCCTTTATACCGCCAGAATTCCTCCTCAAATGGTTCCTTAAGTCATTGTTGCCTTATATAGCGAAGGATGTTTCTACATCCAGAGTGCAAAATGAGGAACAAGCCATTTTTAGGGTGCAAGAACTAGATTTGATTTATGCTCATTCCAGTTTGTTATATGAGATCATTCCCAATGCTCCGCATTCTAGTTTCGACCCCAAAGTTAAACCTGGACCACATGCCGATGGCATTGTTGGTTGTGCGAGTGCTAAACCTGCGGATTTGGTTGTGAAACAGGTCATTTAATTGTCAATCAACCAATCCACTTCAGGAGAAGCCACAACTTCGTCTCAACCCACCCAAACAACAAATGTGCTTTCGGTGCAATCGTTGGATCATAAGGGTAACCAGCAACCCGGAAGGAATAAAAAGAAGGGTAAGAACAATTGCAAGGGTGGGAATAGGAATGAAAATGCTAATACTAATGACAAGAACGCCTGAAATGCTGGTGGGGACAAGCAATCTAAACGTAAGGTTAAGTTTCCTTGCAAGTTGTGTAAGGACGATCACCTCACTTACTTGTGCCCTCGTATCGATGAAGCCTCGAGATTCTTAGCGCAGGGCCCAGCTGTGCTGACCAACCCTTTACCTCATAATCAAAACATGAAATCGAGGACCCAATATTAGTTTGGTGGTGATAAAGATCCACCGGAGGGTAGTGGTCATGGTTGCATTAACATGGTGTGTGCTACGAAGGTTGTGACCCATGCGAAGGACTATGGTTCATCACAACCCAACTCAGAAAAGGAACCTAATCCACCAGGGACTCATTTGCGTATTGCAAAACATGTGGATAAACCTGAAGTTGCACCTCACATTCCTAAGGGAGTCCTTAAGCGTTCAGGGCACAATCCTAATGCTCGAGCCACCCAAAACTATTCTGTTGTCGAGGATTTGGGCCACACTCCTTGTGCGATGTCTGCGCTAGAATTACTTCAGAGTTGTCCTTCGCAAAGGAAGGATTTGCTTTCTGCCCTTGGTGTGAATGATCATAATTCTTCCTCTGTGATTAAATTTGAAACGGCAGGACTTTAGCCTTGCTTGCCTTACTATGTGTCTCTTTTGATTCATGTATAATGTCTTAACATGACCGTCAAGTGCACTGTGATTGACGAAGGTGCTACTGCTTTTGTGATGTCTTTATCATGTTGGAAGGGTTTAGGTTCCCCTGAGTTGTCTAAATCCAATACCATGTTGACCGCGTTTGATGGGAGATCGTTTAGGCCCCACAGGATCCTTCCTTCCCTTAAGGTCCATTTGGGAGGAAAGACCGTTGCGATAGAGGTTGAGGTGGTTGATGTGCCCCTTGACTATAATCTCTTGCTGGGTAGGAATTGGATGTACAGTATGCAAGCCGTAGCTTCTTCACTATTTCATGTTGTATGCTTTCCATTTAATGGGAAGATAGTTACAATTGATCAAATGTCATTCAAGAATCCGTCAGTTACCGCATCTTCGAAAGCTTCAATCCCGATTGTAGAGCACTCTTAGCTGACAACTGGGAGTGTGGGTGTGGGCATGTATCCATCCCTTATGGGAAGCTTTAGTTGTCCTACACTTGTCCTTATGATAGGGTCTAGTTTCGGTGAGGCTTTGACATCTGTGAGATCAGTGTCTTTTCGCATGAGTCATATGGAAGATCCTTGGATTCTTCCCACACCGAATACTTCAAGTGATCCCATCATGATGGATGTGCCATTTCCTGCAACTATGGTAGCCGATAAAGCTAATATTGGATGTGTTACAAAGCCTAGTCCTTCCTCTTCATGGATAGAGAAGGAGGACCCATATGTGTTGCCTACATGGGCAGTTCAGTATTCTCACGCGCATGACTACCTTGATAGTGTTTTTCCTTCAAACAAAGTGATTATTAAAGCCATGTCAGGGGTTGAGCCACCTTGGGAAGAGTTGCATCATAGATCTTCTCGAGCTTGACCACTTAGAGCATGAGGACTTTAGGGAGGTTCTTAGTCAGAGAATTGGTAGTCCACTGAAGTGGCTGATGAGAGAAGAGGTTTGGGTCGCGGTGGCAGTAGACAAAATATGTTTGAGCCGCAATGGCGGGTGAAAGGAGAACATCAAGTCGCAAAGACGGCAGACAAAGGATGGAAACAGAGCCAACGTAGAGGTGCCTAGAAAAAGAAGAATGAGTGACAACGGCGGCTAGAAACCGAAAGTTCTGTAGCGGCTGGAAAAATAAATTGTAGCCGACGACGGCAGATGACAAATGAATATCGAGCCGCTATAGCGATGGATGGAATTTGGGGAAAGAGCCACTAGGGAGGGTGAAAAACAAGGATCAAGCCGCTGTAGTGGGTGAAAGTCAAAAATATTTCTGATGCAGGGGGTGAAAATTTTGAAAATTTTGCCGAGACAAAGTCTAATGGGAGGATATTTCAAGAGACTTCCCCAGATTTTGCAGCCACCATGAGAAGCCTAAGGGTGGAGATGAAAAGTTACAACGCAGATAATGAAAGATTGGTTAAGGATTAGGAGGAGAAGAATCAACTAAATGAAGCCATGCTACAAAGTTGGACAGACATCCAAAAGCGGATTAACTTTGGGAATCGGACAGCAAGACCGAAAGGTAGTAAAAGCAGTACCAGAAGAAGAAAGAGATATCCTAGTGAGTCATCTGAATCTAAAGTATCCACTGGGGATTCAAGCTCTTCATCTCACGGGAATGAGAGGAAGAGGTGTTACCAGAACCATTCACTTGATGAATTTAAGAAGGCAAGGCCTCCTACCTTTAATGGTGAGATAAAGAATGGAAAAGAAGCTTAAGATGGCTTCTTGGGATGAGGAAATATTTCCAAGTCCAAGACTATTCAAGAAATATGAAGGCTAGAGTAGCCATATTCAATTTGACTGGAAGAGCATCTATATGGTGGGAGCACTTCAAGCAAGTAAAGAAGATCAATGAAAGAAAGATTGCATGGAAGTAGTTCAAGAAGTACTTCAAGTAGAAGTACCTCTCTGACAGGTACTATGATGATAAGATCAAAGAATTCCATGAGTTGAGGTTAGGACAACAGACCATGGAAGAATATGCAAAAAAATTCGTAGAAATTTTGAGGTATGTCAGGTACATCAAAGATGAAAAACTGAAAATTCAGTGTTTCCTGAGTGGATTGCCTCAGTCTTACAAGGACAGAATTGAGTTTTACGAACCTAGAACTCTTGAAGAAGCAATAAGGAAGGTTAAGTATTGCTATGAGAAAAGCAAATGAAAACCTAATTACCAGAAGACATGGAACGACAAGAAAAACGAGAAGGATGACCAAAGGAATAAAGGTTTCAAACCTTCTAACTTCAGGAATCAGCAAAAGCAACCATGCACAGGAATTGTCCACATGCGCAGGAATCATCCACTTGAGAATGAGAATGCAAGGCCATATTACAACATTCAAGAGGCAGAAACAGTGGGTCAAGTATCAAGGGTCGTCCCTAGGATCTATGCAGCACTAAAGGACCGCCAGGGAGATCATCAGTCAACTGTGGTTGAAGCTACAGGTAAGATTGTTGAGCAATCTGTTTCTATTTTGACTGACCCTAGTCCTACCCACAATTACATTACCCCTAGAGTAGTGGAGATTTGTGCTTTTAAGAAAGTAAAGAATAGAAAATCTTGGTTAGTTTAGCTAGCCACTGGAACTAAGAGAAAGGTTAGTGAAGTGGTAGAGAAATGTTTGTTGGTCAAAATGGATTGGTCACTTGTGTTGATCTGAATGTTCTACCACTTGGTTCCTATGATGTTCTCATTGGAATGGATTGGTTAGAAGCTCACAGGGTAAATCTTGACTATTATAATAAGACTTTTGAATGCATGTGTTGATGTCATTGTAACTTCGGAATGTATTCACTTGTATTTCTTATCTATTGTAACCCGATGTTTATTCTGGGATGTATTGTAATGTAATTGAGTCATGTCATACCCCGATGTTTATTCTGGGAAGTTTCTATAATGAGAAAGTCATGTCTAGTCATTGTGGGTAACCCTCCTATTGGTCAAGGGTTAAATTCCCCATAGTTGTGGGGCCCTTGGGTTATTAGACTATCCTAGAGAAGTCAACCCTAGGTGAGTTATTGTAAGTCGAGGCAATAGTCCCCACCTTTGTGTTAAGGATAAACCTCCTTGTTGGTCGGAGGAGGCAAAGTTCCCACAAGTTTTGGGGCACTAGGGTTATTAGACACTCCTAGAGATGTCGGCTCTAGTAAGTAATTGTTAAGTGAGGCCAACATGTTGGAGTGGGTTCCAAGTGGACGGAAGAATATAAATAGAGAGTGAGTCTCTCTATTTATCACACACACTCACTCATTGGGGCGCATGAGTGAGAGGAGAAGTTACTGGGACAAGAGAGAGATTGTTGCTGTCAGGAGATCATCTTTATGTTTTCAGGTTTTACTTTTGGTGCTAATTATATCTCTGAGGAAGTTGCAGGGTTTTCTCCTTTATGGTTTCCCCGAGGAAAATTCTTTGTGTCTCTTGTCTCTTGTGTTTTATTGTTGTGCATGTTATTCTCTCAGTTAAAGATCCTAAGATCATAATGCTAGCTTGAATGATAAAAATCTAACAGCATGGATGAAGAAGGGAACCCAAGGATTGTGACAGGCATTCCAAAGGTGATTTCTGTTAGGCAGATTTCAGCACTGCGGCTGAAGAAGTGTTGTAGGAAAGGTTGCAGAGTGTATGCAGCTCATATTTTGGAGGCAACAGAGAATGAAACTCCTAGGTTGGAGGAATATTAGGTGTTGCAGGGATTCAGGGATGTGTTTCCTGATGAGATTCCAGGGCTTCCTCCAAAGAGGGCATTGATTTCACAATTGAACTTGTGCCAGGAGCAGCACCAGTGTCCAAGACACCCTACAGGATGAGTACAACAAAAATGATAGAGTTAAAGATCTAGCTGCAAGAGTTGTTGGAGAACAAGTATATCAGGCCAAGTGTGTCTCCTTGGGGAGCACCAGTTCTGTTTGTGAAGAAGAAAGATGGTACACTCAAGTTGTGTATTGATTACAGATAATTGAACAAAGTTACTGTGAAGAACAAATACCCTTTGCCTAGGATTGATGACCTCTTTGATAAAATGAGAGGAGCAAAGGTATTTTCCAAGATTGACTTGTGGTCTGGTTACCATCAGGTGAGAATCAAGGATGAATACATTCATAAGACAGCCTTCAGAACAAGGTATGGAAATTATGAGTTTGTAGTGGTACCATTTGGTCTCTCAAATGCACCAACTATATTTATGTGCCTTATGAATAGCATCTTCAGCAGGTATTTGGGAAAGTTTGTTCTTTTTTTCCTTGATGACATTCTTATTTATTCTAAGAATGAAGAAGATCATGAAGAGCATCTGAGATTGACATTACAATTGCTCAGGGAGCATCGGTTGTATGCAAAGTTGAGCAAGTGTGACTTCTATAGAGATAGGATTCATTATTTTGGTCACATTATCTCAAATGAGGGCATATCTGTAGACCCTAAAAAGATTGAGGCCATTATGAATTGGCCTACCCCAAGAAATGTGACAGATTTAAGGTGTTTTATGGGATTTGCAGGATACTATAGGAGATTCATTGAAGGATTCTCCAAGGTTGCACATCCAGTCACTTCTTTGTAAAAGAATGGAATAAATTTTGAATGGACACCGAGGTGTGAAGAAAGCTTCCAGCAGTTGAAGAATCTTCTCACAAGTGCACTAGTCTTGAAGATTGCAAATCCAGAAAAAGATTGTGTGGTGTGTACTGATGCATGCAGTCAAGGGCTTGGAGGAGTCCTTATGCAAGACAACCACGTGATATGTTATGAGTCAAGAAAGCTGAAGGAGCATGAGAAGAACTATGCCACTCATGATCTAGAGCTTGCAGCCATAGTACATTCTCTCAAGATGTGGAGGCATTATTTGATGGGCAGAAGATTTGAGCTAAGGACAGACCATTGTGGTCTGAAGTACTTGTTTGATCATCCAACGTTAAATGCTAGACAAGCGAGATGGCTGGAGTTTTTATGTGAGTTTGATTTTGAAATCAAACACATAAAAGGAAAAGAGAGAATAAGGTAGCTGATGCACTCAGCAAGAAGGTGCAGGAAATGCATGTGGCATCTCTTAGTATTTGTTAGTCAGATTTGAGGCAGCAGATTGTTAATCATACTGTCAGAGATGAATTGTATGAGCAGGTAAAAGACAAGTTGCAGCAGCAAAGTCTTGAGAAAAGGTATGACGGATATAAATTGGAAGAAGATGGACTTCTTACTTATAAGAATAGAGTCTACATTCCAAATATAGTAGATTTGAGGAGAATGGCTATGGATGAGATCCATCAAGCTCCATATTCTGGTCATCCAGGATATCAAAAGACGATTGCTACATCCAGAAACCAATATTTTTGGCCAGGAATGAAAAAGGATATGGAGGAATATATTTCAAGGTGCATGAAATGTCAGCAGGTGAAGGTTGAGCATCAACACCCAGCAGGTTTGTTGCAGCCTTTGCCAGTTCCAAAATGGAAATGGGAAGTTATTTCCATGGATTTTATTACAGGATTTCCAATGACTTGGAGACAACATGATTCCATCATGGTTGTGGTGGACAAGTTGACCAAGGCAGCACATTTTATACCGGTTAAGTCTACGCATAAGACTGATGACATTGCAAAAATATTCATGAAGGATATTTTCAAATTGCATGGATTGCCTAAGGCAATGGTCTTTGACAGAGATGCCAAGTTCACTTCCAATTTTTGGAAGGGGTTATTTGTATATTTGGGTACCAAGTTGAATTTAAGCACTACATACCATTCTCAGACTGATGGGAAGACGGAGAGAGTAAATCAAGTGCTTGAAGACATGCTTCACATGTATGTGATGGACAAACCAACCAAGTGGGAATATTACTTACACTTGGTAGAGTTTGCATATAACAATGGACAGCTAGCATCATTAGAGATGAGTCCGTATGAAGCTTTGTATGGAAGGAGGTCTAGGACACCAGTGACTTGGGATAATCTAGTGAACAGGGTTGTGATTGGTCTAGAATTGCTCAAGGAGATGGAGCAAGAAGTTGTAAAGATCAGGCAGAATCTGAAAGCAGCTCAGGACAGACAGAAAGGCTATGAAAATAAGCATAGGGTGAACATAGAGTTCAGTGTTGGGGATCATGTTTACCTCAGAGTGAGGGAAAAGAAGAGTTCCTTGAAACTTGGAAGTTGTGCCAAGTTGTCACCTAGATATTGTGGGCCATTTGAAGTGCTTGAAAGAATAGGGCCAGTTGCATATAGGCTTGCACTGCCTGCTAGCACTAGAGCTCATAATGTTTTTCATGTTTCTTTGCTTAAGAAATATGTACATGATCCTAACCATGTGATAAATTGGGATGTGATTCAGGTGGAACCCGAGGGAGAGTTCCAAATCGAGCCAATGTGCATCCTCAACAGGAAGGTCACAATGCTCTGGAACCGAGCCATAGGACAGGTAAAGGTGCAATGGGAGCACTACGGTCCTGAAGAGGCTACATGGGAGCTGGAGGATGCCATGCGATTGGCACATCCATTTTTGTTCAATTCTGTGAAGCACTGAGGCGATGCCAGTATAGAATTTTTGTTCAATTTTGTAAAGCACTGAGGACAATGGTAATGAAGGGGGAGGGGAATATAACACCCCGGTTTTGACCCCTTTTGCATTAAAAGTATATTATGTATATATTATAATTAATCATGGTGTGGACCTACAGGAAAAATCCCCACCATGGATTATCGTTTTATGTTCCGATGATTAAATCAGTGCCGATGGTATTTTTGTGCTATCCAGGCACGTTATGATTTTAAGTCATCATGTAGATATGCAATTAATTAAAAACCCACAACCAACTATGTCAATGCAACAATAATGAGAAGGGGCATGATTTCCTAAGGATAAGGGGGGTTTTATATTCAAACCTTTGGGGCCAATGGGGAAAATCCAAATGTCAAATGGAGAATCCATCAAAACTGTCAACTACCTTTCTTGTCTTATTCACCCAATCATTTATTACTGCCAGAAGTTGGTTGAGTTGTTTATTGCATGGGATTGGAAAGGTATGACAACCCAACTTCGAATTGTAGAAGCCATCAGTTTTTGGGAAACGCATTTTGACTCCTTGGGCAAGTAAAAACCCAAAAACGTAGGCCATTCTACCATGCTTGGATGGTTTTTCATATTTTCCTCACCATTTTTCCTTCACGTGAGCACTCTCAGGCATTCTGAACTTCCTGTGTGTGAAACCATTCACATTTTTTATCTTTCCCACGATTTTGGATATCCTGGCATTCACCATTCACGTTCTCTGTTGTGTTGTTCATTTTTTCCCAGGGCTGGGAAATGTTTTTTTTATTGTTCAGTGGTTGGGATCACTCCTGGGTAGTTTTGTGTTGTTTTCACCTCTCCACAGGTGGGGAATTTTGTGTTTCAGAGTTGCACACCCAATGGGGGGGAACAGAGCCACGAATTTTGGGTGTCAATTGAGTTCGTTTTCGCCATGTTAGGGCCATAAATGAATCTAGAATTTGAATTGCTACTAAGGGGCTTTTTTAACCCATCTGCAAATTCGTTTTGGCTCCCAAGTCGATTTTCAACAATCCCAGCTCTGGAAATTGTTATGTATGCCTCTGTCATTTTGGTTGAACTATTTTTGGAGTGGAAATGGGGTCTAAGCCTACTTGATAAACCTAGTGTGTGTAGGAGCCTCACAGAAAGAGATAGAGGGATGACTTTCTTCTTTGCACCCCCTGAATAGCACTGGAAGGGAAGATATTGCCCGAGGGACTGCATAGCAAAGAAGGGGATGCTTCCTTGTGCTGGGTGTGTGTGGATGTCTTAGAATTCAGGCTAGTTCTGGTGCAGGTGTCCATAGCTCTATGTGTCACGTCCACTACCCTTACTCGGCGAAGAGAACGCGACTAACATCTATCAACCCGGGCTGTCTAAGCCACCATGAACATAATACATATATAAAATGCATTTAACTTAAAGCATATAAATACACATATGCATAATAAAATGTACATGATATATATAGCGGAAGAAAATCATTCATTCAACACATTCATGCATTCAACATGTTCATGATAATTTTATAATAATTCATAAGCAAATACAGTTGCAGAACTTAACTGCACTAGAAAACTTATCTTTGAAAGAAGCTCATCCCGCAACCAGCTATGTCACTGAACGTTCCACCCAACCATAGACCAGTGCTCTTTAATCTCTTAGAAACGCTGTCACCCCCGAGTTGGGCATGATTTTCCCCAAGGAATAAGGAACACTAGCAGAATTTCCCCATAGCAAAGGATAAAATTCAGTCAAGCCAACACATTTGGGTTTATCATACTTACACAGGAAGTAGTTTACACTTAGCCAAATCACATGAGACATAGCAAAGCCAACAGATGGGTTTATCAGGCTACCAGCCAAGCCATCCTTCCAGTTGGGTTTATCAGGCTGCCAAGGAGGTGGAAAGACAGACTGATAAGCTAGTGAGCTCAATCTAGATCTAAGAACACCCACACCGGATCTAGGTTGACTTCTAAACACTTACACACCCAACAAAAGGAAGCATCCCCTTCTCTGCTACACAGTCCCTCAGGCCATGCATTCCCTTCCAGTGCTATTTAGGGCATCCAAAGAAGAAAACCAGCCTTCTAGATTGGTTTGTGAGGTTCTTTCACACACTAGGTTTATCAAGCAATTCTAGAATCCATTTACATTCCTTGAATCAATGTAGATGCCAAAGCTAGGATGTGCAAACACTTATCTCAATACTATAATTAACAAAACATAGCATATGCCAGGGATTACATACACACAATAATAAAGAATTTTTTAACATTGCCGGTGCTAGACCGACTGCTAACAAAAATACCAAAAACAAAAACGTTGTCGGTCTTTCAAATCAAAGACACCAAACCAGCTGTTGGGAAATCGAGTTCCAGAAAAAGACCAACAAATAGGGGAAAACATGAGAGAGAACAAAATTGCCGAACAAGAGAAAAATCATAACACAAAAACCAAAAACGTGAAGGATTCAGATCCTCAGACAAGAGAAAATCGTGATGGTTTAGACTCAAAGTAGTTTTTGCTTGCTTGCTCTTGCATCCATGCCCAATTGGGTTTCCAAAAATGATTTGTTCAAACCAATTCGTAAGGGAAGGTGAAACATTGCCGCAAGAGGGAAAGGTGGTCGTTTTTGGTGATTTCTTGCCCAAGAAATTCAAAAAAACATTTTTCCCAAAGTGGGGCTCTACCCAATTCGAATTTCCCCACTCTTCCAATCCCCCACTCCCTCATCCTTAGGAAAAATCATGCCCCCATCTCATTTAGTTGCGTTGACATAGCCGGCTTTGGGTTTTTAATTAAAATTGCAATTTTAACACAATGTCTAGCTTTTTAATGTTCAACTAGGAAATAAAAAAAAATACCATCGGCCACATCTTAGTTGCCAAAAAATAAACACTAAACCAATGGTGGGGCGTTTTCCTAGATCCACACCATGATTATTTACATCATAATATTTAAATGCCAATGGGGTCAAAACCGAGGTATTACACTTGGATTGAGCTCACTAGCTTAGCATCCAACCTTTCCAGATCCCTGTTAGCTTGATAAACCCAACTATGTTGGCTTGGCTAAGTTTTGTGTACCCGTGGCTATGTGTGAGCCTGCTGGTTTCCCCTTATTCCTTGTGGAATCATGCCCAGCTCAAGGGTGGCAGTGTTGGTGAGTGATTGATGAGCACACTAGCCTATGGTTGGGTGGAACGTTGCAGTGACGTAGTTGGTTATGGGACAAGCTTCTTCTAAGATAAGTATTCTTGTGTTTAAATCCTTGCAACTGTGTTTGTTTTATAAATCCATATGAACATGTTAAATGCTGTGAATGAACGAAATTGATTCCGCTGTTTAATAATCATTTATGCACCTATGTGTGCTTAAGTTCAATGCATTTTATTTTATGTTCATGGGGCTAGATTTCCCGTATTGTTAGTTGTTAGTCACGTCCTCTCACTGGTAGAAGGGTGGAGACATGACAAAAAAGCTGGGTTCTGTCGAAAATATGTTCCCTTTGTTGTTGTAGCTCAACCAACTGATACATCCTCCTCTGGGTGGGATGAGTTTCAGCATCCTCTTCTTCCAACAATCTCATTACTGGCAAGCTCAAGGAGTTAGAAAAATTACCTCTGAACCATAGACCAGCTGGAATGGTGAGGTTCATATAGAATTCTTCACACTAATTATGTCGGTCCACAAAGCGTGAATCAACTTAGTGTGCCAAGCCTTCTTATTTTCTTGCAGCAGCTTCTTTATGATCCTCATAAGACTCTTGTTTGAAGACTCTACTAGTCCGTTTCCCTGGGGGTAATAGGCTGTGGAATGCCCCAGATGTATTTGATATTTGAATCATAATCTATTATCTTATTTGATTTAAAGGTTGGAGCATTATCAGTTATTATCTTTGTGGGAACTCCATACCTTGATAGAATGTGCTCCTCTAGAAATTGCATGATCACTGTCTCAGTAGCCTGTCTCGTGGGGATAGCCTCGATCCATTTTGTGAAATAGTTGATGGCATTAAGGATCCATCTATGTTGTCCTAAATAATGAGGATTGATTTCTTGAACAAATTATAGGCCCCATTGCTGGAAAGGGGCTTCAACCTTAATAGGTTGCAAAGGTAATGACACCAAATTTATTCTACCTTCAAAAATTTGACATTTATTCCAGGAGGCCACTTTCTTATGAGTATTAGAAAATATTGTAGGCCAATAGAATCCTTCTCTCATGATTTTGTTTACTATGGTTTTCCAGTAGTGATGTCCCCCACACTCCCCTGCATGAAATTATTCAATAAGTCTCTTGTCCTTGTGTTCATTCACGTAGTTCAGTAGAACTCTTCCTGGCTATTTCCAGTACAACTTCTTGTTTAGGATGCAGAACCTTGTCACTTTCTGTTTGAGGAACCTGGCTCTTGTTTTATCCATGCCCTGTGGAGCCTGCAGATGCTATAAGATGAAAGTGAAAACAGTGTACCACAAGGATGATATAAAGTGCTCACCTACTGGTGGACCGAGATGCCTCTGAGGATTTTTCTCTTCAGCTAACAATTCAGTAATCATGTGCAAGGTGAGAGCATCATAGTTGGATTGGGCCATAAGCTTGGCTAGCCCCTGCCCCTTGATCAACTTTGTGGGTTTGATTTCCAGTTCATACTCCAATAGAACTGCTATCCACTTTCCCCTTCTTCCCTCTGGATCTAGTTGGGTTGATATGTCCTTCACATCTCTAGTGGGCACGTGAGAGACAATATGGGAATGTAGGATGTATACTCTAAAGTACTTTGAGGCCTACACCAGAGCATAGGCCTGTTTTTCTAGGATTTTGTACTTTAGAGGAGCATCTCTTAGATTCTTATTGCAGAAAGCGATGGGATTCTCATGGCCTTCAGGGTTCTCTTGTAGCAGTACCCCTGCTACTGTGTGCTCAGAGGAAAAAGAGAATATGAGAAAGTCTTTGGAAAAATCAGGGCTCGCAAGAACAGACACCTCAATTATGGCCCTCTTTATGCCTTCAAATGATTCTCTGGATTCAGGTATCCACCTAATTTCTTGGTCTTTTCCTAGCATGTTAGTTATATATTTGACTATTCCATCAAATGCAGCTATGAACCTTCTCATGAAATTTACCTTCCCCAAAAACTATTGAACTTCAACCTTGTTCCGAGGGAGCTCAATCTTGTTGACCGCTTCAACCCTATTAGGATCTATCTTGATGCCCTCCTGAGAGATTATATGCCCAAGCAACTTCCCTTATTTCATAGCAAAGAACAACTTTTTAGGATTCAGGGAAATGACAAAAATTTTGCATTTCTTGAACGTTTTCAACAGGTGGGTGACATGCTCTTCATCAGACTTGGAGAAAATAGTGATATCATCCAGATAGATGACCGGAATTTTGTCCTTTTCATCCGTGAATGCTATGTCCATGGCCCTCTAGAAGGTTGCACCTGCGTTTATCATTCCAAATGGCATTTTAGCGTACATGAAGGTGACCTAGGGGGTGGTGAATGTTGTCTTTTCTTGGTCCTCCGGATGTACCACAATCTGGTTATAACCAAGAAACCAACCAAAGTGGAGATCCTCTGTGAACCGACTACTCTTTGTAAGATATGGTCCATTTTGGGGATGAGATAATGATCCTTTAGGGAAAATCAGTTTAAGTTCCTGAAGTCAATACAAATTCTTATTTCCCCGTTCTTCTTTCTAACAAGGACCAGATTTTCCACCCAACGTGAGAATCTAAGGGCCACAATGATTTTGGTCTCAAACAATTTCTTGATCTCCTTTTCTACCAGGGGCAATAGCTTGGGGTTCATCCTCCTAATCTTATGTTTGAATGACTTCTCATCCTTCTTAATTGGTATGGTATGTTGGATGATGCTGGTGTCATAAGCTTTAAGGTCCTTGTAACTCCAGGAAAACACATCCAAATATTCCTTCATCAGCGAGATGTGTCTTTGTTTAGATTCAGGTGAGAGGGTCCTCACTATTTTAATGATCCTAGCCTGCTCTTCTGTCCCAATATTGACCTCCTCAACATATTCACATATTGGGACCAGTTGAGGTTCTCTAACTACATTATTAGGATCAAAGAGTTTCTCTAAAGGGACCAGACCTCTGGGGATGGAATTACCCTTTAGCTACAAAATCTCCTTGCCACAGAGGTTATTCTCGTAGCCATGCTAGACTTCAAACTCTAATAATTCAAGCTCCCTAACCTTTTCATGTTCATCCTCTTTGGTGCTATCAACAACAAAATCCTCCTCTTCTCGAATTACTCTTTTGGAATCCACATTCTTGCTTTGCAAGGGTTCTTGTGTGGGAGGCACACCCTCCCGAAGTTCATTTTATTCATCAAAAGCCAGTCCCTCAAATTCACCAGTGAGAGTGAGGAAATCATGGATCTGCTTATCATCCTCAAAGAACTACCAATTCTTGACATTATCTAGGATAGAAGGTCTATTCCTCAATTCAATTTCATATTTCCCTATAGGGTGCATAGGGACCCTGAAAGCTGCTACTGAAGTGGCCAAGGAATCAACCATGCAATTCTACACTCTAGGGATTAGATTGAAACTGCATTCTTTGAAGCATTCGATGAGGTCTTGGGAAGCATTCTGGTAGCTTCTCATCCTGGGATGTATTTCCTAATACTCACCCGTCATTTTCTTAATCACTAGTTCAAAGTCCCCATGCAACACCACCCTCTTGACCTGGAGTTCCTTCAAGGCCAGAATTGTTAATATCATAGCCTCGTATTCTACTTCATTGTTCATATAGTCAAAAGCGAGCTTGTAAGAATAATTTAAAGCTTGCACTCTTGGGGGTCTCGCCCATACCCTGTCTATTTCCCCTTCTCTGCACGCTAACCCGTCAAAACTCACATCCCACGCCTCTTTTAGCTCTTCCTGAGTAGGTACAAAGGCCGCATTCTAGAAATAGGACCCGCCTTCATCTCCTTCCATAAAGAAGATAGCAGATCCCATCTCTATGTCCAGCGAATATATGGGGTGATTTTGTGGCCTTTTAGCGATGGTTACCATATATGCCATTTTTTGTTCTCTGAAGAGCCTTCTTTGTATCCCAAAGACAAGGATAGTGGTGTATGACATAACCATCTGGAGGGCACCTTTGAGCTTGGCTTCCCACGATATGGACAATAGTATCCCAAACTTCAAGGAAATTTCAACCACCACCACATCCATGATCAGGATTTTGGTAGGTATCTGAGCCAGAGAGATGACCAAGTATTCGATCAGGACCAGGCACTTGACTTTATTAGAATCAAAAGATAAAAGATCTGTGTAGGGTCTAGTCACTTCCAAGCCTAGTTCATCCATGATTCTCCTGGGCATCGAATTGTGGGAGGCTCCTAAATAAAGCATGTCATTATGTAGGATGGCATTATGTATGTTCAGGCTAACATAGAAAGGGGGGACTTCTTTATCCAAAGGTTCATCTACATGGGGGCCAAACAGGATAGTGGGCCTATCATCTTGCAGATTCAAGCTTATCAGATATGGCAGCTATTTCTCCAAAAGGTTTTAATCCCATGGCAATTTTAGAATGATATTCTAAATTTTTCAACAGTTTAGTGAGGGGGACAGATATTTTTATCTTTGCAATTTCATCCTCGCGACTGAAAGAAGTATGTCTCTAATCGGAGCTCCTGGGATTTTATTCTCTTCATTCCTTCCCTTTGGGATCTGGAACATTCTTGGGGTTATCTCTGGGAGGTGTGTCATTTTTAGGCTTGTTGGTGGAAGCTTTGTTCCATGTTTCTTTATTCTTCACTAAAGAGACATCTCTATTCCTCAAACTGATTTGTCTCTGCGAGTCTAGGACGGCGAGCTGGTACCCTCTCCTGAAATTGTCTGTCTCATCAAGAGGTATCTCTTTCCTCTCCAGAAAAGCATTGTCATGTTATTCTTTGGTAAGGAAGGTGGTGGTAGATTCAGTGTCTAACCGATGGATTTCTTCTTCAACTTGATGTTTTCCATACTTATCCACGAAATTCTCTTGAAATGGAGGTCTAACAGGGGAATAGAGAAGGTTTCTTTTCCTATTCTGGATGACTTGGGGCCTTCTGTAATTATCATTCCTATTTTGTTGTTCTTGATTCTCTCTGGAAGGTGTCCTTACATCTACAGAGATCCTTTCCATCATCCTTTCCATGGTTCTTAGCATTGTGTCAATTACGGCCTCTTGTGAGCTAGAGGTAGAGGGTTGTTTGATTTCTTTGTCCTTCTTGTGTTCTTCTTCTTCTCTTCTTCATGCCCCTTCATCTCTCTTATTCTTTCTTGTGGAAATTAGGTTTACCTCCACCTCTATGGCGTCTTTCATCATGGCCGACAAGGAGGCTGATATTCTTTCACTTAACCACAAGGATAATTTGCCATCGAAAGAATCCGCGTATTGAAGTTGGGAAAATCCAATAGGAGGTTTGAATTGGGCAAGGATGGAATTGTATACTTTCATGAACATGTCTGAAAACTCTTGGACATACTCGCTCTCCCTCCTTCTCATGGAATTATAATGGGAGAGATATTGCTTAGGGTTCTTCTAATCTACCCATTTGTCCTTGAAAGTGTCCTCAAATTCCTGATAACTCTAAATAGAGTCATCCCTGAGGTTTTTGTACCACTTTGTTGCTTCTCCAGCAAGGGTCTGAGCAAATAACCTAACCTTAACATCTCCATGGTCTACTTCTTCTACGTCTACCCAGTCTGAGAACCATCCCAGGTGTTCCTCAGCTGAATACCCCCTTTCTCCATTGAACTGTCTGAGCCTTGTGGAGTATCCCGAAGGAAGGTCATGAAGTGCCGCAGACAAGAGTATAGGAGAAAATATGTTTTCCATTCTTGGAGGCACAACGGGGCTTACAAGGGGGACTAAAACTAACGTGAAGGAACTCGGCAAGTCGTGAGGGGTAGTAGGAACATGAGGAGTAATGAAGCTGGAAGATGAAGGATGACTTGGATTGGAAGCATTAGGAGATAAGGATGTGGTATAAGATCGCCTTATGACAGCAGGATTAACTCAGAAATAAGTGCAAGGCACTCTGGGTTAGGAAAATGTTGGAAATTCTCTTTTAGAGGCTCTGAGTTTAGGGCTGACAAGGAAATGTGGGGAAAATCAAACGCAGAGGAGTCAGCAACTAGGTCAGAGAGATTGGACTCAGATTTAGTCCTATGGTAGGTTAATCCCAGCTCCTCGTTGCAGCGTTCGGATGTATCATAAATAGATATGGCACCTTCAACAGGAAATGAAAGGTTTCAAACTAACCTTTGCAACATATTGGCTCATCAGATCAGAATTTCTGGATCAAATACTTCTTGAAAGGACACTGCATCGGTATTTCTCCTCGTGTGGGTTCTTCTGGCTGCCAGTATTTCCCAGTGGAGCCACCTTCAAAAGTTTTCGTGGAGTCGCCAGAGCATGCACAGCCAATTTTGTGTCTAGGTGTAGGAGAAATAATACATCCTTAGTACATAGTTTTGACCTTAGGCTAATTTCATTTACTTATTTGCAATAATATCCTCTAGTTTAGACTTAGGGAAGCTATCTAGGAGGTGAACTGGTTATTTATAGGCCTTTTCACACATG
The DNA here is from genome assembly GCA_001517045.1 of Pseudotsuga menziesii. Lineage (NCBI taxonomy): Eukaryota > Viridiplantae > Streptophyta > Pinopsida > Pinales > Pinaceae > Pseudotsuga > Pseudotsuga menziesii. The sequence goes on from LPNX010723351.1 coordinate 52,656, forward strand.
CACCAGCACTAGAGTTGGTCAACCCAGCACATGTGCACCCTCATTTAATGCATTGGGGTGCTACATCCTTGATTTTGGTGATCTGGATTTGACTTGGGGGCGCTAGTGGTGTATTTGGTCCATTTTGGCTCTCCTATGAGCATTTATTGCCACCATGAGCCTCCCACTCACCTCTATCTCCTCACCCAAGAGATACCTTGGATTCTTTAATACCCCATCACACCTCTCCAATGTTCACACATCAATTCATGATTGTTTGGGCTGAGTTGGAGCTCCATTGGTCAACCTAGGGGGGATTGAGGTCAATTCTCACCTTGAGATATGTACAACTCCAATTGGCTTCCAGAGCCACTTGAATTTGTCCAATGTATTATAAATATGTATAATAATAACATGATCAGTAATTAGCACCTTTCACATTTTCTATTCCAGCTATGTTATGTCTCCTTTGTTTTCTCTTGCATATTTTGTCAAACACTTTGATGGTGAAATTATTCTAGATCCTAGATATAACTTGTGAAGCAAATTCTCACAATGGTATTATATCTTGTTGGAGCTGCAACAAATATTGTGAGGTTGAGTTTCTATTTAGGGAATATTTCCAGTTTATGTGAGTGTTTTTCATTGCAGGTTTTTACAACTTCATGGATTCGAAAGTTGTTCCTCTCCTTTATCCATTCAACTATTCTGAGTGGAATTCGAATATGTGTGCATATCTCAAGAGGAAATGTCTCTATGATGTTTCCATTGGTGTTGTGAGAAAGTTATATTCCTATCAAGAGAAGTACGATTGGCTTAATGACAATGATAGAGCATATGGAACTATGTGTCTAGCTATACCTCCTACAATGCGCTACCTCCTTGATTCTGCTGATTACCCATTCGAGCTTTGGAGAAATATAGATAAATCTCTTGGCATGCAGCAAGAGGATATGAGCTATATGGAGAACAAGCATATGGGAACCTCCTTATGCGTTCTTCCTCCTATGATCTCGGCCCCGTGCATTTCTCAAGAAGTTGTTCGAACTGAAGAAGAAGTTGTTCAACAAATGATCCAGCTCAAGTTTATTCCTATGTGGCTTCCTCTCCTTTTCAGGAAGCTATGTTTCATGAATATAGCATACGAGTTGCTGCCATCACTAGTGCTGAAGATTTATCTATCCATTCTACACCCTTGTCCTCTATGTCTTCTGTTAAGAATAGTGAAGAGGTATTGCTAGTTGATGTTCATAGTGAGCCTTCTCTAGAAGATGGGTTTTCTTCACATGAGAGTATTGGTTTGAAAGAATGAGAGGTTTGGATGTCAAGTGAAGATCTCTCATTGCTTCACATTGTTTTTCCCATGGATTCCTCCACCATCACTAGTAGAGTTCCTTCAACTTCATATGAATATGGAGAAGCCTTTGCCATCACAATGGCACACCTTCTTGGATATGATTAAAACCTTCATTCAAAGTTGACGCTTCAATATCCTTATGTCTCGCTTGGGATCACCTATTCTCAAGCACCTTCAGTCTCTTTTGGGAACGGAATCCTGTTTGGTTCGAGGTTCAAGTCTGAAGAGTACCATTCGCTCTCCTATCAGTGCATTTCAGTTGTTCTACATGGTCTGAGGATTCATCATGCAGTTGTTCCTGAATTGGTTGAGCACATTCCACTTCTTCCCAAGAAGAATATTCCTCCAGACATTTGTATTTAGTTTGGAGTGTATGCATCCTTTCTTCTATTACATAATCCTTTTTTTTAAGGGGAGTTTTTGTCCCATGAGGTTTTCCTCCTTACCTCTGTTACATGGATCAATAGAATTTTGTCATAAAAGGTTACTTGTGCCTCAGTTGCCAAGGCCTTAATAAATCATTAAATTGTACTAATTCTGGATTAATGGGGGGTGTAGGAGTAGTAATACATCCTTAGTACATAGCTTTAACCTTAGGCTAATTTCATTTACTTATTTGCAATAATATCCTATAGTTTAGAATTAGGGAAGCAGTCTAGGATGTGAATTGGTTATTTCTAGGCCTTTTCACACATGCACCAGTGCTATAGTTGGTCAACCCAACACATGTGCACCCTCATTTAATGCATTGGTGCACTACATCCTTGATTTGGGTGATATGGGTTTGACTCGGGGGCGCCAGTGGTGTCTTTGGTCCATTTTTCCTCTCCTAGGAGCATTTATTGCCAACTTGAGCCTCCCACTCACCTCCGTCTCCTCACCCACGCATGCCTTGGAGTATTTAATACCCCAGCATAGCTCACCAACGTTCACATAGTAATTCATGACTGTTTGGGCTGATTTGGAGCTCCATTGGTCCACCTAGAGGGGATTGTGATCAATTCTCACCTTGAAATATGTACAACTCCAATTGGCTAGCCACTCGAATTTCTCCAATGTATTATAAATATGTATGATAATAAAATGATCACCAATTAGCACCTTTCACATGTTTTATTCCAGTTATTTTATGTATCCTTTGTTTTCTCTTGCATATTTTCTCAAACACTTTGATGGTGAAATTGTTCTAGCTCCTAGATATAACTTGTGAAGCAAATTCTCACACTAGGACCAGCCGCTCAAACTGGTCATAGAACTAAAACAATGTCATTCTTCTCTAGGACATAATAGCAATTAGGCTCCCTGACAACAGCGCTAAGATGTTAGCACCCTGTAATTTTCCTATGGTTGTGGTAGGAAGTCATAGAGGTAACCATTTCAACCAACCTTTAGACTACATTCTAGCCAATACAGTCAGAGAGGGATATCTCTTGTCACGGGAACAAATTCACATATACTTATGGCTTTAAATAAGCAAAGAAAAGGCTAGATTTCTTATAGTAACCGACTGTTGATAGATTTAAAGATCGTAGAATAGACAAAAAAGAAAATCATTGGGCAATGGCATCGAAACCTGAATCAAACAAGGGTATTATAGCAAAAATGAGAAAGGGAATTTCCTTTGTACTATGAGGAAAATTAAGTGTCACAAACAGTCGAATATCTTGAAAGGGTGATAGGAGAAAGAGGGAGAAGCCCAGTGAAGTAAGAGGCACTATCTGCAAATGAATCTCTTGCACCATCTTTAGTGGAAAAAACAGCAAAGGCTAGTAACTGCAATGGAGCATAGAAGATGAATTCCAAAACATTTACTAGAAACACATAACAAATGCAACGTATGATACGTGGAGCGCTTAACTAAGAGTGAATACCTCATATACAAATACAGCACATTGGCAGAGATACACAGAACTGAAAGTGATAAAACAAGAAAAATAGATTGAATGTAAACATTGTGATGAATCTCATAAATGCAGGAGAATGTTTCTCATTAACTCTTCCAAGAAAGTTATAGGGACAAAAACCAAGAGCAGAACGCTTCCTAAATGAAAATTCCAACCCTTTCCTCAACAATTGAGGACATATTTATAGCGCTATGGATCCCCAGAACAACCTCAAAATATAGCCCAATTCAGTTACAAATTTTGGGAATCAAATATCGATCCATCATTCAAATCCTAACAACTTCTTGAGGTGGCAATCTTGCCACGACTCATTACCCAAAATCGGCCTTACAGTGCAGCAGACATGTTGGTCTTAAAATGGCAACGTGGGGTGTTAGACACACGCTCGCTTTCTCTGACAGTCACGCTCCCGAACCTCTCTTAACGGTTTCAGCTTCTCAGGCATGACCCATGCCATTGAATTGTGTCCATGCTTTGGCCTTGCTTCACATCCACACTACTCCTCCCTCCTCATACTTTGCCTTTTGTGAAATCAAATAGGGTCGTATATTTCCTACATGGAGAATCTCAATCGTTCCACATTGGGGCCCTTACATGATTTCACAAACCTTTGCCCCATTATCCTTCGTGCTCCTTTGCATCATGAAAACCATCCAGACCATTGATCTAATTAGCGCCATCTTATTCGTCGTCCAAGATGCGTGATCCTATTGGATTTCCCAGCACGTCTTTTCGTTAATCTCTAGGAACTTTCTCACTGCGACATTTATCTATGCCATTGATTTACTCTCTGGTAGAATCACCCCCGTTTGAACATGTGGGACCTGCCAACCTTTCGTAGCGCACCACCTTGTTAACCTTCACACAGCTTTAGGCCATGAAAATACATCTTGTCCATGGATCTGATCTTCCTGAGCTCGCGTTCGTTCAAACATGAGGACCCTATCAGACTTCATGATCTCAACTTAGCTTATCCAGTGTGCGAGTTCCCACTGTGAAACTCTTCTCAAACGTAGATATTTGACACCTTCGGATCGTGACCATCGAAATCTGGATCATGTGACTCATTTCGTGATCCTTCAAATTTCACCTCCTTGCACAACTTTACCCTGCAAAATCTGTAGGATTCGTCGATCGCCTTTATCAAATGATCAGAGTCGTTCATTTTTTCCACTATATAATCAATAGAACCTCAAGATTCCCTCCATGGTCCTATTATAAGGGATCTTGGGCCCTCTTTCCTCCCTTTCTACTGGCTCGTTCCCCTGCCAGTTGTCCAGCTCCGATTGGTGTTAATCACACCCACACAGTTCTTCGAAATGTAGCACTGGTATGAACCAAGTGCTAACAAGATGCGTAATCCTAATAGATTGGATGAGATGCCACTTTAACCACGGTTGGTGGTTGAACCTTTCAATAGATGGGCCCTGTACTTTGTAGGGATTATTAACCCTACTTCAAAACAAAAAGTTTACATTTTGGTTTTCACATACTACATGACTAAATTGGTGGAGGCCACAGTCCTAGTGAAATATATTGATCAAGCTATTGTGGATTTCCCGTTTGAATAAATATTCACTCGCTTTGGGGTGCCCAAGGAAATAGTCATAGATGGGGGACCACAGTTTCTATCTCATAAATTTGAATCCCTCTTGCAAATATATCATATCCAACTTAGGATAACTTCACCGTATCATCCATAGGCCAATGGTCAAGTGGAAAGTACAAATAAAGTGATTGAAGCTATTCTTACAAAAACTGTAAAGAGTCATCATAGGGACTGGGACGAAAGACTTCCTGAAGTGCTATGGGAATATTGAACTACATGGCGCAATAGCATAGGGTTCTCTCCTTATGAATTAGTGTACGGGGAAAATGTTGTCTTCCCTGTTGAATTTGAGATTAAAACTTTGAGAACATATGCCTTCCTTGTTGAATTTGAGATTCTAAGTCATTATGCCTTCTTTCCATCGGCTTCCCTTTTATTATATAACCCATTCTTAGTTTTTGAATCCATCTTCGCACCCATTTCTATGTTATTATCCTTACATAGCAGATCCACATCTAGATTTGGCCTTGATTTGTTCTATATTTCTCCCTAATGGAAATATTTTTATCGATAATATCTGCATTTATTGTTTTATGTCTTCATTCATTATGTCACTCTACCATCAAGCTTATTATTTAATTCTTCCAATCTTCTTGTGTACGCTTCCCTTTCATGTGCACTGTGTCGATTTCTTTTCATTTCATTTCTGCAACAATCTTCCTGCATTTTTTTTATTTTCTTTGTCTTTTGTTGTTACTCTCTATTTTCCTTTTCTCCTTTATCTTTTTGTGCACCTCCTTTCTCTCTGTGAAATAACACCCTCTCTCTCTCCCTTTTTTTAATACTTTTTGTTCTTACAGCACAAAAATATGGATGTCCCTGTACAGTTTCAGTCGAATTCCATTGACAAATCCTTCTAGGGATAGTCCGTTCAATTTCTCTAGTTGAATGACCTTTGCCTCAATAACAAATTTTATTACATAAGGACCCAACCAATGCATTATGAACTTATGTGGATGCTGACAAGATTTTTAATTGTCTTTTAATTACTTATAAAACAACTAATAAGTGTGCATCTATTGTCAACCCTAGGTTCATTGAGAACTTGCAAGTTACCATGCACTATATCTGTAGACCACAATCTCCTCTTACACTGGTTTTTGTACTTTGAAGTTGTAGTTCAATAACCTTACTTAAAAATAGTGGTATGAATAGTTACATAGTCTTGGCAAGGAACTATCCAACTAAACAACTATTGAAACTAAGGTTCAAGGAAAGTAAATCACATGGCAGAAAAGTAAAACACACAATATGAAAGTAAATGCTAAGACTAAATCCACACTTTGCTTGAAATTAAATTCTAAAACTAAATTCACACTGTGCGGGAAAAGTAAATGCTAAGCCTTACATTCACACTGTGCAGGAAATTAAATTCTAAAACTAATCCACACTTTGCGGGAAAAGTAAATTCTAAAACTTATTCACACTTTACGAGGAAAGCAAATCCTAAACTAAATCACACTATGCAAAAGAGTAAATTCTAAAACTAAGACACACTTGACAGAAAGGTAAATTGCAGAAATAAAATCTAAAAGCTATCCTTTCCAAATACAAGTTACTACTTAAATCCAAAGAAATGAATATGGTCATTGCATTAAGCTCATTGATTGTAAAATAAAATTTAAAGTTATATCTATGCATTAAAATAAAATAGAAGAAATAAACATCACACATCATAAGAAATGAAAACTAAGTAATGAAGTACAACTATATCAACATAAAATAAATAAAATCATATTGCAAAAGAAACTAATATCTATATTGAATCAATGAAAATATAGCTTTATTCCATCATTATTTGGACTATTTCTCTAAGAGTCCTCCCATAGAATGGAGAAGGAGATCTTATTTATACATGTGTTGTCCATAACAAATAATAAATGAGGATCCAAAATATCCTCAACAATTTCATTTAATTTGGATCTCAAAAACTAATTCAAAACTAGTTCCAAGATCTTTGTTAACTATATGCTATTTAGAATACCTTTGAAGTCAAATTCGAATTTAAGGAGAGAGGCTATAATAAAATAGTCAAAACTCATCCCAAAATTTCTCCTAACAACTTTTGATTTCTTAGGTCCGTCATATATTTGATAGAGATCTTCAAATCTTTGTGGATAAGCCAAATATGCACTCATATCCACCTCCATTTACCAACTTTAGATGAACATCATGATTTGAGACATATAAGACTAATAGAAATAATGGATTTATAAAAATCCACTACTCCTAATGAATATCTTTCTCCAAAGTTGGTGGTTGAAGGTAAATTTGAATTATTGAATTTTTGTAGCTTCTGTAGGAGTTTTTGTAGTTGCCTATATAGTTTTTATACTTGCCTGTAGAGTTTTTGTAGAGTTCTGTAGAGTTCTGCAAGAGGTTCTGCAATTTCCTAGAGAGTTTGTTTAGTTGCCTATATAGTTTCTGAAGCTGCCTGTAGATTTTCTGGAGTTGCTACATAACTCCCTCAAATATCTTGTAGTTGCTTCCGACAGATGATTTAATATTCAAAGCAAATACATAGTACACTAATTCCCTCAATGTTAGTCAAAAATCAAATGAAATACTAAAACACGTAATGGAAAAATAACTTGAGCATAAAAACCTATATATGAGCATAAGAAGGGATTAGTGCATGAATATGGATAAGAAAAAGGGATTATAGATAAGGTGAAACGATGATGAAAAGATGTTAAATCCAAGGCATTAGAGGAAATTTGAGGTCTAAAATGGGCCTCCTAAGGAAAATAATAAAATAATAGTTAAAATAATAAAATAATATTTATTAATTTTGGAGGAAGNGTCTGTATTTTCAACATATCTCTATGTATTTTTACTCAAATTTCCAGTGGGAAGACTCGTTAAATTCCGCATCCAACGAGTCGTCATTCTCGAAATTTGAGTAAAAAACAGGGATATATGTTAAAATACACTGATAAAAAATAGTTTTTTAATTACAAATATGTCAATTCAACCATTATGGTTGACTCATTTTATTGAAATTCTATTGGTTATTGAATTCCAACTCAAGAATTTATTATTGGCTCATTTTCTTATAAGGCCCATTTTCGACCCCAAATTTCCTCTAATGCCTGTCAGATGCCTCAGGAATTTTTTGTCATAAAACAAAACTAGATCGCCAACCTTGAACTACTTCTATTTGATATGTCTATCATGACATGATTTTTTGTGCACTTTCTACACTTGTTGGTGAAATCCTACGATGAACCGATCTTCTTCTAACTCCATTACTTCTGACAATATTCTTTCTACTACATCATTATCTATAAGCTCCATGACCACAACAACACACAGACTCGATACAATAAATTCCATAGGAATGACTATCTCTTTCCCATATACTAACATGAATGGTGTTTGTATTGTTAGATTCTTGCATGTTGTTTGATATGCCCACAATACTGTAGGAATTATTAGATCCCAATAATCTCAATTTACATTGTAGATCTTTGTTAATGCATTCTCCAAGATCTTGTTAAAGGCTTCCACTATCCCATTTTCTTGAGGGTGATAGGGGGTACACTTTTGGTGATAAATTTGGAACTCCTTTATAAAATATTCAATTGTCTTGTTCAAAAAATGGGTCCCCTGATCACTCATTAAAATTCTTGGGAATACAAACCTTGTCACCACTTTTTTAAACAAAAACTTTACAGATGTTTGTGCGATGCAATCTTTCATAGGTTTTGCTTCTGCCCATCTGGTTAAGAAATATGTTGCAGGAATGAAGTATATTTATCTCAGTCTCTTAGATATTGTATTAATTGGACCAACAAAATCCACTAATCATTTATCAAATGACTGCAATTTCACTTAGGGAATCAAGGGAATATTGTCTCTCCTTGATGGCTTCCCAACTCACTAGAAAATGTCACACATCTAACAAAATTCATTGGCATTTTTTACAGAGTAGGCCACCAAAATCCTACACAAAATTTTATAAGTGGTCGCTTTCTCTGCATAGTGGCCTCCCGCAACACCCTCATGGTCCTCTTTCAATATCATAGGTCTTTCATGTTCTAATACACGTCATCGCAGAATCCCATCTATCTCGACTTATAATATTTCCTGCTATCAATTGATAATAAATTGCCTTCACACTAATTTCTTTTTCTATGCAACTGTGTACTCGGGTGGAGATACCCAATAATTCAAGAACTGTGCAATTTATAAGAAGTAACCATCAACCATTTGAATTGAAAAAAAATGTGTATCTAGTAGATTGTCATCTATGTTTCCTACATCCTCTCATGTATCTATGTGCAACACATGATCAAGTCTTTAATTCAACTTCCTTAGCATTACTACGACTTCAAAATCATATTCTTGAACTAGCAGTAACCATCTGCAGATATCCCCCCCCCCAACACTAACTTTTTGACTAGATATCGAAGCACATAATGGTTTGTGTACATTTTGAAATGTGAACCCAACAAATAGTGTCTAAACTTTTGCAATGCATATACCATCTCCAATCCTTTGTGCCATGTTGTGCTATAGTTCTTCTCTATAGCTAACATCTCCCTACTAACAAACGAAATATGATGATCTATGTCTCCTTCACTTGGCTAAGCTAGGAATGCTTGTAATGCTACAGATGATGCATCCACGTGTACATGAAACTCTTTCGTCCAATCTGGAAATACCAGAATAAGCGCAGTTACCAACTTTTCCTTCAAAATATCCAAACTTTTTTTACATTCTTCATCCCATTGAAACTTGAAATCCTTATTAAACAACTTTTCTAGTGGGGTTGTGATTTTTGCATACCCTTTAATAAAATTTATGTAATATCATGTATGCCCTAGCGTAGCGTACAACTATAACACTGAAGCAATTGGTTGTAAATCAACAATATCTTCTATATTTTCCTGATCCACCAATAATCCTTTTTTTCAAATTGCATGCCCCAGTAGAATCCAAAATGGTGCACAAAATTGCACTTCTTCATATTTAGCGAAATGTAGAACTTTTTAAATTTGTCCAACATCAAGCATAGAAATTCAATGCGATTTTTCAATAAATTGAATATTTTCCAGCCATCCAAGTATACTTCTAGAAACTTATCAATGAACTCCTTAAATGCAACAACAACCACTCTAGATAATATTGCTTATGCATTTTAGAATCCAAATGGGCATCACTGTATAATGGTAGCATCCCCATCCTATTGTAAAGCTCATCTGATGTTGATCCTCTTGCATGATCTTTATCTAATGGTACCATGAGAATCCATCAGTAAATGAATAGGCTACATGGCCCCTGACATTTTCCAACACTTCATATGTAAATGGGGTAGGGAATGTATTAGGTAAGAAAGTGTCATTTAGTTTGCTCATATACACACAAATTCGGATTCCTCTAGCAATCTTATCTTGAACTACCATTGGGTTATTCCATTATGAGTCTTCAATAGGTTCTATGATTCAATCTTCCAGCATTATGTATATCTCATACTTTACTTTTTCTTTGTATATTGGGTTCAGTCGGTATGGTCTCTACTTAACCATTTAGAATCTGGATTCAAGGGTATCTTCATCTCTCCCTTCTCACCAACAATCCCCTTCATTTCTGAAAAATTGGTGGGACATAGATCTTGATATTCACACAGTAAATCAAAAAGTAATCCCCTATGTTTGCAAACTTGGGATTGTTATTCGTTCCAACGTTCACTATACGGGTCTTTAATGGTTTTTTGTAATTAGTATATCCCAAATCAGGTTCTTCTACTATGTGGTCTCCATCGATCTCTAGTATTTGCACATTTCTTGGGTTATCCTCCTCCTAGTCTTCCTTGTCCATCTTATAACATTTCAGAATGTCTTCAACTGTTGCAGACATCTATTTGTACGACATAATGGTATAGATTTTGCCACATCTTCTAGTGCAAACATCTTGTCCTTAATTGTATGTAATATTGCATCTATTTACAATGCGTCATCTTCAAAACTAAATGTTTCTTTGAAATTGTGTTTCATCACTTCACAATTCGTTGTGTGTTTGTGCATTTCCAGCTCTATGTATCAATTTCTCATAATGCTGTCCAGAGTGTGCACAAACGGATGTGTCCATTCCTCCTTTGGTATTGCACTCCACGTCAGAATACACTAAGTAACATGTTCTATTGGACTCTTCATTCTTGTATACTTCTACATTGTATAGTCAGCTCCAAATCTAACCTACAACATCCTCTTCCATTACTCCCACTTCTCTATTTTGTTTCTATGCACTACCCACCACATCGCAAGTGTCGCTTTCAAGGTGACATATAATTCTAACAATACGTGCTACTCTGGTATTTGCATCTCAAAGGATTATATGAAAGAATTTATTTTTGTAATTGCATCATACCTTGGGGGATCACATACCTCAATTTTGATCCAACGTAAGGAGCATGTAATATGCACACACCTTCTTGTATGAACTTCATGCATTCTTTGCTACCAATCTTCAAATGCTTCTTCTTAATCTAATGTGTAGGAATTGATACTGTGCCAACTACGGCACACCATCATTAGTGGGATTGACATAATCACCCATCTATATTGTAACATTATATAAATTTTCCATCTCTTCATTTCTTACTGGTTCCACATATCGCATCCCTTCTATTGGGCTGACATTGTAGTAACCCTTAGGCTGCCAACTTCAAATATAATTTTCCTTTTCTTTAGATCAATAATGGCATGGTTGGAAAAAACCCACTCTAATCTAAGTAATGCAATATAATTTTTTCTATTATGTACAATCTCAATGACTTCAAAATCAGTAATATTATGCACTCCATCAATATCGATAGTTACCCCAATCAACCTTCCAATCTAGATAATTCTATGTTGGTTGGCTAGTATCAACTGAGTATTAGATCAAATTACTTGTGTACTAGCCATCATCTCCCATGTTTGCTTTAGTAGTACATTGACATCGAAGACCAAATCTAAAATGTTATAGACCATATCATACTCCCCTATCTGCAGACTTATCCGGAATTCTCTATTTGTCCTCCTTTTGTGGTGCACCTAGTTGACTACAACAAGTCATTTTCTTTCTTGAGTGCACTAGTCAATTGTCCAGTGCAGTATATTCAAGGAAGATTCATCTTTTATCAGCTCTAATGAACTCTTTAAAAAAATTAGAGTACCTACCTCTTCAATTGGATCCTCTGCTACTGAGTAGTATTAAGTTGGAGGCATGTCATATGCAGGTGGTCTATCATGTGATTGTCGTGATGTTGATACTCCATATACTTGATCTTATAGTTATCTTCTTTCTCCCTCTATGGATCAAAAATGGGTGCCTTTCCCACAGCTTTCTGTGGAAATTGAACCCAGGTGTTAGAACAATTACACTCACAACAATTGCCAATTACACATACAAATTACTCACAAAGGAGACTGAATAATGGAGCAGAACACTAATCTGTATTGAATAAGTGTACAATAGCCAACCCTATGAAGTCATAGGCTGCCACAATAAATAATTACATGAGGGATTCGAATGCATGAAGATGCCATTCGAATCTAGTCAAAAGCAGGCTTACTAAATCTAAGCAAATCCCCCATAGGTGCATAAAGCAATTTCCAAAACTGTCTAGGATCTCACGAATTGGAAAAATCAATTAGGCAAGCTAAAATGTAATGGAAGGACAACTCATACATGTTTTTCATAGGAGAAAAGAGTGGAGGATGTGGAGGACAAAAAACAAGTTAACCTCACCTAGTCAAACTTTCCCAATTGCCTTAAAACACTGAAAAAGCAGGCAATAAAGTAGAAAAAGTAGACATGCACTAGGGAGGCCAGGAATAAAGTAGATTTGATTCCAGGAGGTTTCCCAAGTGCTCCATGACTCAAAATTAGCAATTTTGACCACTATGGATGTGTAGATGACAACTTGCATAAGGTGGAATATGGAAACTAGGCAAATAAGACAAAAATGGATTAATTAATGTCTAAGGTAGCTAACTATGGGTTGATTATTCTAACACTTTCATGACCCAATTATTGGTTTGCATTTATTTCTCTATCACGTCCTCATTTGTTTTTGCTCCTCCACAGGTAACTATGGATATCTTTGGCTCGACATCATGCTCTTATGTTGTAATCATCTGCATGTTCTGGTTTTTTGCATTCTTGTTCGGATTCTAATTCTATTGGCTCTAGTTTTTATTATTATTTTGGTTCTGGTTTTGATTATATTTGGGTTCAGAATCTATGTTTCTAGTTCCCCATTTGCTGCCATTTTGTGACCAACATCAGGAAATCCTTCATCAAATGGCCAATTTTCTGCAATATGTGCATGTCATACATGGGTTTTGACAATCCCATGCAAAATGTCCATGCTGAACACAATTGTAAAAGGTGATCGACCCTCTTCCTCCTCTTCCACGGCCTCTAAAACCTCCTCTTCCTATCTAATAATAACCTCATGTTAAAGTATTGTTTTGTGGTTTCCCACCTTCTGTTTAAACTTCTCCTTGGACTTTATATGCCTTCTGAGTTGTGTTCCTTCACAACAATATTTCTCATCATGTCCTACAGATATACAAAATTTGCAAAACAAACTTTTGGGAATTCTCACGTACTTATGTAATAAGGGACACGCCATAGGAGGATGGTTTCCTCTACATATCTCGCACCATACCCCCTTTCTCGTAAGAAATGGATGTGGATCTCTAGTGGCCAAATATTCTCTAAAAGTGGGGCACTCTTTTTTATGATGTCTCCCAATTCTACAATTGGTGCACCATATTTCGTTTCACTTTTCCTTTCCTTTACTGATATCCTATAACTGTATTTTCGATGACACTAGTTGTGATTAAACTTGATCCATGCATGTACTCGTCTTTCCTATAGGCACGCTTCCAAATTCATGGAAATATCTAGTGCATCCTACTATGTTGCAATCTTTTGTTGTGTCAAATGGGAATGTATATGTGTCAAGAGTCCAGCAATGAACCACTCTCTATATCGTTCATCCAAAACTGGAATGTCAATCTATATTTTAATACTTTAAATATGTGGTCAAACTCCTAGACTGGTTCGTTTGGCAATTTTTTGATCTCTTTCAATTTTGTAATTCATTGTGCCTCATATTTAGGCTTTTTGAATTCCTTTTTCAAAGAATCCTTAATGTTAGCTAATGTTCTAGCTTGTCTAGTAGTCTAATATTTCATATACCATGTGAGTGCACAATCTCTAAATGTTGTGACTAACTGTGCAACCTTTACAACTTCATCTTGGACTTGCTTGACATCACATATTGCTTAGAAAATGAAAAATGATGATCTGGGTCTTCTTCTCCCATTCCACAGAAAACATGCAACTTCAAAGTGGGGTCTACCCCAGCCATTTATTTGTGTATTATTAGTAGCAGGTGTCACAAACTGTGTTTGAGTTGTTGATTTACTTCCACATCTCTGGCTTCCATTACTGTTACTCTTTCTATCTACAAAATTATGTGACAATACTTCAGGTCTTACCTCAGATATCAGCGATGCGCACGAGGTCATGGGATCGACACAGTTCCTGGATTAAGGAGAGACTTATTTCTCTAGTGGGATAAGTTGATAGTACTCTTTCCTTATGAAGTATGATATTCCATTGACCTAGAATCCTATGCACATCTCTCTTTCTTCAAACTCACTACGATATTCTCCTACCTCAATTACAGTCCTCTTCCTACTTTCTTTATTGAACCTTTTTCCACTGCCCAGTAATTATGTCTCATATACCATCACCTATTATGTTTATCTTCGCATCCTCGACTCACCTACTCTTCACTTATTCTTTCCTTTCTCTACTCAAACCATTCCCTGGTCATCCCCCAATTCCCCTATGTGTACGGGGATGCTTAAGTATAAGAAGGGTCTAATTGCAACAGCATAGTCCCTTTGTCCCACACCAACATCTTAATCCAAGTATACAGTGACTTCATAAATATTTTGCACATCCCTTTAAAGAAATCCTTCTCAACAGTGTTGTATGATTGAGTATAATCTATAGCAAATTCTATAATATAACCCCTCAACACACTATCCAACCAGAATTCTACTACATGTGAGATCGAGTTACTTACAATATTAACCTATTGAACCAATCGAGGAGTCCAGTTTATCAACATAATAACGTTAAATATTAGGTTCTATTCAGAAAACCGTATCATCCACTCAGACATAATTATAGGGAATTCACTAAAGAACCACTTGTGTTGATCTGCGTATATATACTTTTGTAATCAACGTCCTATATTTATCTGAGGGTTCTTCTTCTAGTCTCTAGCAAATTATTACTCCTTGGATTGTACCCAATCTTCTATTTCTTCCTTAGTTGGTCTCCACGAATTCACTCGTTATCCTCCACAATCCCCTTCATTCACAAATCTTGATCCTGACAACACGCATTGGGAAGATTCAGGTTTGAATATAAACTCACTAACAAAAACCACGATACCAGCCCTTTTGGCATCACCTGCAAGCATATTAAGTCTCATCGGCGATATAAAGAGGACTATAGGAACCAAGCTTTCGTAGTGTTAAAGGGATATGAACATTCAAGTCACCATTCTAAGCATTCAAGGCACAAAATCATATGATTCATTCATTCAAAATAGTAACACATATAGAGCATCCATGTGCACACATAATATTCACCACATTAAACACATAATAGGCTCAGAACATATTCCATTCATTATGTTATTCAGGAACAATATTACAAACTTGTGCAACGCACATTAAATCTCTGTCACATTCTTCAGACTACCTATAATTACATAACAATCATTTATGAACTCCCTCATATAGTTATTCTGGAATAGAAACCACCGACAATCATTCACAAACCAGCCCTAACCCATAAACCCCTTTGATATTTATACATTACAAAATGGGTTTAGCTCATTACAAAGTGGGCACACATGTCCAACTACTTCTAACTAACTTTCGATTTGTGCACGGTTTGGTCCAATTGTTGAGTTGTCACACAGTTTGTTTACAGCGCACGACTCCTAAGACAAGTCCAAAAATCCGCTCCAACACAAACCTTCAAGAGTAATAAAAGGACAAGTTTCATTTGTTTTCTTAATAAAGCTCCTTGGGAAACCCTTCCCCATCTTTCATTGTTCTTAGTGTTGGAAATAAGGTAATAGTTTAGGACACCAACACAAGCATGGATACCATTGGACACTTTGTAACACTATAGCCTTTAATCCCAAGTCCAACAACAACATGGTCTCACACATGGTATCCACCTCAAAAACATGAGTATCAATACTCGTTTACTATGGTTATTAACTCTTATCCAACTCATTATGAAATACTAACTCATTTATGCATTAAAAGATTCTAACAAAATCTACATGTCCAAGGATTGTTATATTTACCACACCTAGGTATTATTCGCATAAATACATTCAAATCTCAATATATAAACTATGATATCAAAGCATGACTAAAGAAATTCTCACCCATATTTTCTTCACCATGCATGTAATATTAGCATGACCAATTCATACCTATGTGGTTTCCATCAATATCTTTAATGTTACTTAATTACCAATGCCCCATGGGAACTCATATGATCCCTTCTCCAACCTTTTGATAAACATCCTGTTGTCTTTACTCTTTCCTTGTGAGGTTTATTTTCATAGGAAACAATCTCACCATCATCTTCAACCATTCCTAGTTATAAAACCACAGCAACTACATTTAGTCATCATTTTATAGTTACTACTTATATAGCGACATATCATATTTATCCACTATGAAATATCACACATGTGCTCAAGAATATCTATATGCTCTCTACCACAGATTTCCCCTTAATATATCCACTAATTCATATACAATCCAACTATTTTACTCTTACATTTATTAGCATTCCCATGTCTTAATACTATCTATACATAGTATCTTTCTCAATCTAGAGAAATATAAGCAATGCAACAAGAGAATAGTCGAGGAATTATCCCTTTTGATTGTTCTCAAGGGCATGCAATTACACAATATAGTATATATATTACATGGATTTTATATTAATCACCTATTAAATAATTAGTTGTGGTATTCTCATCAAGTAGCAATATTTAGTTCATACACATAAGTTATACTTGTTACTTCAAAAGCATACAAATTTACTCTATAAACAAATGAGAGTTTAGTGTGGGCATTGCTTCCTCATTTCCATATATACCAGCATGTTGGCCACATGCATGATTAACTAATAGCAACCCATTCTTATCATCATCTAGCTTCCTTTGATGCCTAAATTGCCTCTACATTCTATCCATTCTAAAAATTAATACTCAACCATTTGCAAATACAACACTTAAATACTTTGAATTGGTATCCAAACTTGTCATCGGTTTACCCACTTCATAGGTATCATCCTGATTTTCAAAACCATACTTGTGGGATTCAAAGTTGTATACCAATACCAATACCATTCTTTGGCTTACCCACTTCAAAGGTCTCATCTACATATGCAAAACTAGTACATGTGGGCTCCAAAATGGTATAGTGAACCCACTATATTACATTTGACCCATGGTTATTCATGAATATGGTCACCATGTGACCAATTAACCTCCTGGAGAACAACCCTTAAGCACTCAAATTAATACTTGATCTCTAGGTCTATCGATAAGAACTCAACTACCATAATTTTATGGTACATGCATCCAAGTCAACCATGGATTAAATCCTATGACTTCCAACTCATATCAATGCCATTACCAACCATTTCAATTTGTAACCTAATAAGTTGGGCATTTATACCCAATATTTCACACACACACACAAGAACTCCAAATTCCACAAAGTCAAACTCTATATCTCATAAATTCTTTCTAATTTTGCTTATACAACCATCCATATCACACCCATTTGGTTTAACCAAAAAACCAACCTAAGAATTTTTGTGTTATGTGTTTCCATAATTTGATACAGTTATATAAATAATGCATTTTCTCTTATATTATTTTGGAAAGAAAAAAAAGATCGGCGAATAATTTATATCTTTTAACTCATAAGTCCAAAATAACCCCGAGCTTTGCGAAGTGTCTCCACAATATCAACAAACGCAGAAACAAAGCAGCATTCGACAGACTGTCCACGTCTCTGGTTAGAAACGAGGTTAAAATTAACCAGATAAAAAAGAATTATAGATTAAAAAAATTATAATCTCCCCAAAAAAATCTTAAACATGGGGTGACTGATCTATATTTATGCTACATAAAGAGAAGATCTTTAAATTCATCATCCCAATCTCCTGGATTGAGAGATCGCCCTAAGGATGGACTCAACTATATGAAGTTTGAAACGTTGGCTTAATAAATCCACGCATGTTTCCTACACTTACAAATTGATCACTTGTGATGAACTCTCTCATCTCTACAATCCATTCCCTCCATGGAAGGGACATGGCGGAAGACTCAATTCACTTTTGGAATCTATGAGTTAAAATATCTAAATTATTCGTCGTTCTGGTTTTTCTAAAGCAGTGTCGTGACAAGAAAATAACCCCAAGCTTTGTGAAGTGTCTCCACAATCTCAACAATCGCAGAAACAAAGCAACGTTCAACAGACTATCCGCGTCTCAGGTTAGGAACAAGATTAAAATTAACCATATAAAAAGGAATTATAGACTAAAAAATTATAATCTCCTCAAAAAAATCTTAAACATGGGGTGACTAATCTATATTTATGCTACATAAAGAGAATATCTTTAAATTCATCATCCCAATATCCTGTATTGAGAGATCGCCCTGAGGATGGACTCAACTATATGAAGTCCGAAACGTTGGATTAATAAATTCATGAAGGTTTCCTACACTTACAAATCGATCACCTGTGATGAACTCTCTCATCTCTACAATCCATTCCCTCCATGGAAGGGACATGGCGGAAGACTCAATTCAGTTTAGGAATCTATGAGTTAAAAGATCTAAATTATTCGTCGATCTAGTTTTTCTAAATTAGTGTCATGACAAGAAAATAACCCCAAGCTTTGCAAAGTGTCTCCACAATATCAACAATTGCATAAACAAAGCAGCGTTCGACAGACTATCTGCGTCTCTAGTTAGAAACAAGGTTAAAATTAACCAGATAAAAAGGAATTATAGATTAAAAAAATTATAATCTCCCCAAAAAATCTTAAACATGGGGTGACTAATCTATATTTATTCTACATAAAGAGAAGATCTTTAAATTCATCATCCCAATCTCCTGGATTGAGAGATCGCCCTAAGGATGGACTCAACTATATGAAATCTGAAACGTTGGCTTAAAAAATCCATGCAGGTTTCCTAAGCTTAAAAATTGATCACCTGTGATGAACTCTCTCATCTCTACAATTCATTCCCTCCATGGAAGGGACATGGTAGAAGACTCAATTCGGTTTTGGAATCTACAAGTTAAAAGATCTAAATTATTCGTCGATCTGGTTTTTCTAAAGCAGTGTCGTGACAAGAAAATAACCCTGAGATTTGCGAAGTGTCTCCACAATCTCAACAATCACAGAAACAAAACAATGTTTGACAGACTGTCCGCGTCTCTGGTTAGAAACGAGGTTAAAATTAACCAGATAAAAAGGAATTATAGATTAAAAAAAAAAAATCTACCCAAAAAAACTTAAACATGGGGTGACTAATCTATATTTATGC
Organism: Pseudotsuga menziesii; assembly: GCA_001517045.1. Taxonomy (NCBI): domain Eukaryota; kingdom Viridiplantae; phylum Streptophyta; class Pinopsida; order Pinales; family Pinaceae; genus Pseudotsuga; species Pseudotsuga menziesii. Next base: position 72,185 of record LPNX010723351.1, read on the forward strand.
TACATAAAGAGAAGATCTTTAAATTCATCATCCCAATCTCCTGGATTGAGAGATCGTCCTAAGGATGGACTCAACTGTTAATGTAATTGTAACTTCGGAATGTATTCACTTGTATTTCTCATCTATTGTAACCCGATGTTTATTCTGGGATGTTCTTGTATCATGTCATGCCCCGATGTTCCGATTGGTAGAATTAATAATGTAAACAAGTCATGTCAAGTCATTGTGGGTAACCCTCCTATTGTCTAAGGGTTAAAGTCCCCGCAGTTCTAGGGCACTAGGGTTATTAGACTCTCCTAGTGAGGTTGGCCCTAGTAGGGTTTTAGTCATGTTGGGATTAGTATAAATAGAGGGCTGGACTCTCTATTTAGACACATCTCATACACACTCAAGTGTAGCGCATAGTTGAGGAAGAGAAAGACATTGGGGTAAGAGGAAAGAGCTTACTGCTTTCGGGACATTGTCTTACTGTTTTTAGGTTTCACTTTGGTGTTGATTCTATCTCAGAGGAAGTTGTGGGGTTTTCTCCATTTATGGTTTCCCCGAGGAAAAACACTGTGTTCATTGTCTCTTGTGTTTGATTGTTGTGCTTAGTGTTCTCTCAGTTTAAAGATCCTAATGATATGCTAGATTAATGTTGAAAAACTAACATGGTATCAGAGCTAACTTGAGAAGAAGACATTGTGTAGCTATGGGAACTAGGGCTTCCTATTTTTTGGATCTCTCTCCACATATTTTCAGCAAAAGTAGGGTGGAACAACTCTCCTCCCTAGGGTGCATCTTTCTGTCGAAGTAGAATCCAATTCTGACGTTTTTCAGTTTTGAACCCAACACTACTACCGGAAATTAGGGATTTTCACATAAGAGGAATTTTTCAGTGAGCCCAGGCCTGGATTGATATCCTCCCCAAAATCAAAGTTAGGGATCAATTTCAAAGCATTTGGTTGGACATAACTCTGGGAAAATAAAAACCCTAATCTGCTCCTGAACCAGTACTATAGGATTTCAGCTCCAAAATCCAGATCCAACATCTTGACCTAGTAAGATATAAATCTTTTGTATTTCCATTTGAGGCTCTCATTTAAGATGTCTCATCATACCAAGCTTGATGAAAATCTTGAGGGAGATGATAACTTCTGAGCTTATAAGTATAGGATCTCCCTGGTCCTGGAAGAAACTGAGTTGGACTCCTATATCCAAGAGGAGGTTCCAGTTCCAGAGGGAGATGAGGCCAAGGCCTTACATAAGAAGAAGTTGGTTATGGAAAAGAGGATCATTGCAGATTCTATCAAGGATCACCTTATTCCATAGGTGTCCTCCCTCAAGACACCTAAAGCCATGTTTTATGCCCTAACCAAACTATTTGAAGGGAAGAACATCAATCAGAAGATGACTCTAAGGAACCAGTTGAAGAATGTCAAGATCCAAAATGAGGAGACCATCCAATCATACTTCACAAGGGTCTCCCAGATCAAAGAACAACTATAAGTTGTAGATGAAGAAGTGGAGAATGCAGAAATTGTGATGACAACATTGAATGGCCGCCCTAGGACATGGGATTCTTTCATCCAAGGAATATATGCTAGGAAGAAGTTGGTCAAGTTCAGTAGACTGTGGGAAGAATGCTCTCAAGAAGAGGCTCGAATACCAGCTCGAGAAGAAAATATGGGAAATGAATATCAAGCTCTCACAGTACACTCAAGGAAAGGAAGAAGGGAAAAGCATCATCACCAAGGTAAGCATTCTCATCAGAAAGGTTCATCTAAACTCAAATATTATACATGTGATGAAATAGGACACTTTTCTATAAATTGTCCCATGAATAAGAATGGATCCAAGAAGAAGAAGAACTCCAAAAGAAAACATCATGCTCACACTGCTGAGGATGATGATCCTCCAAGGAAGAGAGTAAAGCAAGAAAGTGAAGACTCTTCAAGTGAGGATGAATATGTTCTGATTTCTACTCTCACGGGAACTGTCACTCATGGAAGAAAAGATTGGCTTATTGACAGTGGGGCTTCCAAACACATGACAGGTTTCAAAGAATCCTTTGAGAAACTATCTGAACATAATTCACCCCATAAGGTGAAGCTAGGAGATGACTACCAATATCCAATAAAAGGTAGTGGTGAATCCTCCTACAAACTAGACTCTGGAAAGTCTATAAAAATGAAGGATGTTCTATTTGTACCAGGACTCGAGAAGAACCTTCTCTCCATATCTGCACTAGATGCAAAAGGCATGAGGGTTGCATTTATAGATGGCCAAGTTATCATGTGGCCAAGAGGAAAGACTATTGATGATGCAATAGTGATTGGAGAACAAGAAGGAGGTTTATACAAGCTGAAGGGCCATTCAGAACAAGCTATGGTCCATGATACAGTAGAGCCAAATGAACTATGGCATAGAAGGCTTGCACATGTGCATTACAGAGCACTACCACTTGTAAGCAAAGTTGTTGAAGGTCTTCCAGAAATTCAAGCAAAACATGAAGGGGTCTGCAAAGGATGTGCGAAAGGGAAGAATACAAAGAAGACATTTCCAAGTAGCGAGAGCAAGGCAAAAGGAATCTTGGAAATCATCCACTCCGATGTATGTGGTCCAATGTCATCAAGTTCACTAAGCGGGTATGTATACTTTGTTTCTTTCATTGATGACTTTTCTAGGAAGACATGGATTTACTTCATGAAGAACAAAGATGAAGTGTTCAGCAAGTTCAAGGAATTCAAAGCCTTGATCGAGAACCACATAGAAAAGAAGATCAAGACCTTTCGATCAGATAATGGCGGAGAATTCACATCAACTGAATTCAAAGACTTATGCAAAGAATCAAGGATTAAAAGGGAGTTTTCCACTCCTTACAATCCATAACAGAATGGGGTTGCAGAAAGGAAGAATAGAACTATCATGGAAGCTGCAAGAGCAATGCTTCATGATCAAGATATTCCTATGCATCTATGGGTAGAAGCAGCCAAAACAGCAGTGTATGTACATAACCATACTCCACACAGAGTCCTCGAGAATAAGACTCCTGAAGAAGTCTATTCTGGAAAGAAACCAGAAGTCAGCCATCTCAGAATATTCGGTTGTCCAGTGTACATACACATACCAAAAGAGAAGAGAACAAAACTAGATCCTTCAGGAAAGAAGGGTATATTTGTGGGATACTCTGAAAGCTCGAAGGCTTACAAAATATACTTCCCAGGATACAAGAAGATCAACATCAGCAGGGATGTAACATTAATGAAGACACACCTTACAACAAATCCAGAAAGAGACCTACTGAAGAACCTGAAGAATCCGAAGCTCCCAGAACTCATGATACAACCATGAATGAAGAAATTCAAGAAGAAGATCGAGAATTTGAAGAACCACAAATACCTGTAGATCCACCTCAGGAGAAGAATCCTCAAAAGAGGAAACCTGCTTGGGTACGAGAAATTATCCAAGGTGTAGAAAGATATGAGGCTCCAGAAGAAAATCACAGATAAAGAAAGAGAACTAGATCTTGCTCCGGATATGTATCCTTACTATGTGACTTTATCAAAGAAGAACCTTCCAGTTATGAAGAAGTAGCAGAACGGAAAGAATGGAAGGATGCTATGATCGAAGAGTGTCAATCGATCATGAAGAATGATGTTTGGGATGTTGTCCCAAGACTAGAAGGGAAGTCAGTTGTAACTTCCAAATGGATCTACAAGATCAAGCATGCTACGGACGGTAGCATAGAGAAATATAAGGCAATATTTGTGGCTCATGGCTTCTCACAGAAGGAAGGAATAGACTATGAAGAAACCTTTGCTCCTGTAGCCAGATACACTTCCATCAGATCAGTACTTTCTTTGGCTGTAGTAATGAAATGGAAGATACACGAAATGGATGCCAAGACTGCTTTCTTGAATGGTGTAGTGGAAGAGGAAGTGTATGTAGAAAAACCACTCGGTTTTGAGACACATGACAGGGAGTCTCATGTGTGCAGACTGAAGAAAGCCTTGTACAATTTGAAACAGGCACCCAAGACATGCTACGGCAGAATTGACATCTTTCTATCCAGTTTGGGCTTTACCAAGAGTAAAGCAGATTCCAACCTTTACTACAAGGTTGAAGATGGCAACCCAGTGATGCTTCTACTATATGTAGATGATCTGTTTGTAACAGGTATGGATGGGTTGATTGCTGATATGAAGAGAAATATTGCTGCCGAGTTCGAAATGAAGGACTTGGGTATGATGCATTATTTTCTAGGTATGGAGGTGTGGCAGAATGCGGATGGAATCTCCCTCGGACAAGGGAAGTATGCAGTAGAGATCCTGAAGAGGTTTGGAATGTTGGACTGCAAGGCTATGGCCACACCTATGGCATCGAACCTGAAGCTATTGAGTGATACTTCATCAGAGACGATTGATGCTACGATGTATCATCAGATGATTGGGTCCTTGGTGTATCTGACGAACACGAGACCAGACATTTGCTTTGTTGTGAACACCTTCAGCCAATTCTTGACAGATCCAAGAAATGTTCACTTGATTGCTACAAAGCATATTCTGAGGTACCTAAGGGGTACAATTGATTATGGGCTCAAGTACGAGGCGAATCAAAAGATTAACCTAGAGGGTTATGTTGATTCAAACTAGGTAGGCAGTGCCATCGATAGAAAGAGCACTTCAGGGTGTTGCTTCAATATGGGATCAGGTGTGATCTCTTGGCTTAGTAGGAAGCAATCCTGTGTGGCACTGAGTATAGCTGAACAAGAGTATGTCGCAGCTTGTTCAGCTAGTTGTGAGGCAGTATGGCTTCGGAAGCTACTATCTGATTTATTTGATCTCCAGATGGATGCTACTTGTATACATTGTGACAACCAGAGTTGCATGAAGTTGTCAGAGAATCCAGTTTTCCATGACAAGTCGAAGCATATTGAGATCAAGTATCACTATATCAGGGATATGGTGCCGAGGGGAGCATTGAAGCTCCAGTATGTTGCGACGGAGGAACAGACAGCTGATGTATTGATGAAGCCATTGGCTAGGGTGAAGTTTGAGTACTTCAAGGAGAAGCTTGGTGTTCTCTAGATCGAGGTTTCCTCCAAGGGAAAGTGATGAGTCCCATAGCCAGTCTGACATGGTGAGAGGATTGGTTCCTTCCATGGTCAGATGTAAGGGTTGAGCCATTCTGTCATGGTGAGAGGATTGGTTCCTTCCATGGTCAGATGTAAGGGTTGAGCCATTCTGTCATGGTGAGAGGATTGGTTCCTTCCATGTCAGATTTGAGTGTTGAATCCATAGCCATTCTGACGAGTAGGTCAGATATAAGGGCTGATCCATTCTGTCATGGTGAGAGGATTGGTTCCTTCCATGTCAAATATGAGTGCTAAATGCCATTCTTGGAATGGAGGTACCTAGTTAGTTACCAGGAACACTCAGTCCAGGACTAAGAGAGTCATTCCGACGAGTAGTTCATACATAAGGGCTGAGTCATTCCATCATGGTTAAAGGAATAGGTTCCTCCCATGTCAGATGTGAGTGCTGGACATTCTGTCGAGTAGGACAGATGTAAGGGAAACTGCCATTCTAGGAATGGAGGCACCTGGTCAGTTACCAGGTAGCTCAGTCTGGGACTGGGGGCCATTCTAATATGACTGTAGCATTGGTTCCTACTTGATCAGATGTGAGTGCACGCCTTTCTGAACATGCATGTTGGATTGGTTCCTTGCATGTGTCAGATGTAAGTGCATAGCCTTTTCAAACATGCATGTTGGATTGGTTCCTCGCATGTGTCAAATGTAAGTGCAGAGCCTTTTTTGAACATGTATGTTGGATTGATTCCTCCCATGTGTCAAATATAAGTGCTGAGCCTTTTTGAACATGCATGTTGGATTGGTTCATCGCATGTGTAAAATGTGAGTGCTGGGCCTTTCTGACAGGGTTGTGGGATTGGTTCCCACAAGGTCATATGTGAGTGTTGGGCATGCCTTTCTGATATGATTATAGGTTAGTTCCTACATGATCAAATGTAAGTGTTGGGTGAAGACCTACATGGTGGCTAGTCCTACATCCAGCATGAAAAAGGGATAGCTCTGTAGAACTTCCTATGATGAGAAGAATCATGAGATAGCACCCGTGAAGATTCAGTATTGATGATCTAGATCGAGGGAAGATCCAGATCCATAGATGATGCTCCATAGATGATCCAAATTGAGGGATGATCCAAATCCAGGAATGATGCTATAGATGATCTAGATCCAGTGATGATCCAGATCCAGTGATGATGATCCAGATCGAGTGATGATCCAGATCCAGTGATGATGATCCAAATCCAGAGATGAAGATGACTTGAATATGCAAATGACGAGAAGACCAGTGATGAAAATTGTGTCGAGATAATACCTTCCTAGTTAAGAGGGAGTGTTAATGTAAAATTCTAACTTCAGAATGTATTCACTTGTATTTCTCATCTATTGTAACCCGATGTTTATTTCAGGATGTTTTTGTGTCATGTCATGCCATGATTTTCCGATCAGGAGAATCAATAATGTAAACACATCATGTCAAGTCATTGTGGGTAACCCTCCTATTGTCTAAGGGTTAAAGCCCCCGCAGTCCGGGGCACTAGGGTTATTAGACCCTCCTAGTGAGGTCGGCCCTAATAGGGTTTTAGTCATGTCGGGATTAGTAAAAATAGAGAGTTGGACTCTCTATTTAGCACACATCTCATACGCACTCAAGTGTAGCTCATAGTTGAGGAAGAGAAAGACACTAGGGCAAGAGGAAAGAACTTACTGTTGTCGGGAGATTGTCTTACTGTTTTTGGATTTCACTTTGGTGCTGATTCTATCTCAGAGGAAGTTGTGGGGTTTTCTCCATTTATGGTTTCCCTGAGGAAAAACATTATGTTAATTCTCCCATGTTTGATTGTTGTGCTTGTTGTTCTCTCAGTTTAAAGATCCTAATGATATGCTAGCTTAATGTTGAAAAACTAACATCAACTATATGAAGTCGGAAACGTTGGCTTAATAAATCCACTTAGGTTTCCTACACTTACAAATCGATCACCTGTGATGAACTCTCTCATCTCTATAATCCATTCCCTCCATGGAAGGGACATGGTGGAAGACTCAATTCGATTTGGAAATCTACGAATTAAAAGATCTAAATTATTCGTCGATCTGGTTTTTCTAAAGCAATGTCATGACAATAAAATAACCCCGAGCTTTGCGAAGTGTCTCCACAATCTCAACAATCGTGGAAACAAAGCAATGTTCTACAGACTGTCCGCGTCTCTGGTTAGAAACGAGGTTAAAATTAACCAGATAAAAGGGAATTATAGATTAAAAAAATTATAATCTCCCAAAAAAAAATCTTAAACATGGGGTGACTAATCTATATTTATGCTACATAAAGAGAAGATCTTTAAATTCATCATCCCAATCTCCTGGATTGAGACATCGCCCTGAGGATGGACTCAACTATATGAAGTCTGAAACATTGGCTTAATAAATCCATATAGGTTTCCCACACTTACAAATCGATCACTTGTGATTAACTCTCTCATCTCTACAATCCATTCCCTCCATGGAAGGGACATGGCGAAAGACTCAATTGGTTTGGGAATCTACGAGTTAAAAGATCTAAATTATTCGTTGATCTAGTTTTTCTAAAGCAGTTTCATGACAAGAAAATAACCCCGATCTTTGCGAAGTGTGTCCACAATCTCAACAATTGCAGAAACAAAGCAGCATTCGAAAGACTGTCCACGTCTCTAGTTAGAAACGAGGTTAAAATTAACCAGATAAAAAGGAATTATAAATTAAAAAAAAAATTAATCTCCCCAAAAAACTCTTAAACATGGGGTGACTAATCTATATGATACATATAGAGACTATCTTTAAATTCATCATCCCAATCTCCTGGATTGAGAGATCACCCTGAGGATGGACTCAACTAGATGAAGTTCGAAACGTTGGCTTAATAAATTCACGCAGGTTTCCTACACTTACAAATTGATCGCCTGTGATGAACTCTCTCATCTCTACAATACATTCCCTCCATGGAAGGGACATGGCGGAAGACTCAATTTGGTTTGGGAATCTACGAGTTGAAAGATCTAAATTATTCGCCGATATGGTTTTTCTAAAGCAGTGTCATGACAAGAAAATAACCTTGAGCTTTGCGAAGTGTCTCCACAATCTCAACAATCGTAGAAACAAAGCATCGTTCGACAGACTGTTCACATCTCTGGTTAGAAACGAGGTTAGAATTAACCAGATAAAAAGGAATTATAGATTAAAAAAATTATAATCTCCCTAAAAAAATCTTAAACATGGGGTGACTAATCTATATTTATGCTACATAAAGAGAAGATCTTTAAATTCATCATCCCAATCTCATGGATTGAGAGATCGCCCTGAGGATGGACTGAACTATATGAAATCTGAAACGTTGGCTTAATAAATCCACGCAGGTTTCCTACACTTACACATCTAATATTTAATATAATATTGGGTTGGGTTAAGACTTCATTGTTGCCTCAATCATATGAGAAAACAATTTTCTATTACCTCCAAATGTTGTATGAAAGACAACAAATTTATTAATTATAATGGTTAAGTAATAAAAAAAATATGCAGTCTATAAAGTAAGATTTGCAACTTCCAAAGGTAGCAATAAGGAACTTTTTTAGAAGTCAACTTCTCATTATAAATATAAAAATCATAATTATTATTATGAAACAAAAGATACAAAGGAAGAAGTTTGAATGAATTATATGTTATTTAAAATTTAATTTAATCAATTTGTTTAAACTAATGAAAACTTACTCAAACCACCAAGTTATGTGGTTTAAAGTGAAAGTAAAAAAAAAATTTATTTTTCACTCTGTTACTTTGTTTCTAGCAATTCTTTTATCTATAGAAACTAGAAATTGTATAAAAACTTCAATTTTGACAACCATAGTAAAGTTATCGATAAATTTAATGCAACGGTGAAATAATTATATTTTGCAACTTTAGCGCTTGAACAACTTACCAATGATCCATTATCTCTAAATGTGATATTGAGCTCAATCCACTCTAGCTCGAGGATTATTCGAATCTAACTTGTGTTTTTGCTAGGACATTCGAAGACCATGTTGAAAACAACTTTGGCAAAGAATCAATTAAGTAATAATTATAAGCTTGTCATTTGTAATGATTTAAAACAAGGCCCCAATTCCATCAACTTACATGTATCCATCCCCTAAATCTCTCTTCTCGATCAAATCAAACACATTATATTAGTTCACAAACCATGAACTCAACTATGATCATAGACCTATCTGTGCAACTTTAAAAATAAACAATATGCCTAAAAAATAACTCCAATATAAGCATTAAAAACTCTTCAAATTTCATTTTCAAGCATAGAGAACTTTATCCCTTCATAAGAGACCTCCAAAATGCTTTCCACTTGCCTCAAACTACCTCTTCAATAACCAATCTTTACAATATCTTCACCTCCAAGTTCTCATTGAATCAACAATCATGCCCATCAAGTTGCCATTAACCACAACCATTGCAAAACTAATAAATGGTATGACCATGATTGTAAAGATTCTAGACAAAATAATAGGCTCACTTGAAATAATATCATCAAGATGCAAAAAATAAAAGAATTTAAGAATTTAATTAGAAATCAAACACAAGTCTTCATCAACAAAATATGAGATACTCTGTAAGAGACTTGTAAACATGAACCTAAGCAATTACGAAAACAAATGTTAACTCAGAATGTTAAAATTGAGCCTCAAATTGACATAAACAAATGGAATTGTCACCTTGGGAAATCATGCATTTTCCCTATAAACATTGAAGAGGTTGTTGACAACATTTCACCCCACCCCCCTCCTGGCCCTGGCACACTAAAATGGACTTGTTCTCCTCATATCAAATTAAAGAAGGAATAAGGAAGTTTGCAAAATGAAAGGCTAAAGACATAGAAGGCTATCAAAATTAAATTCTTAATATCAGCAATTCTATTTCTATCCCTCACGTCCAAACCATGTCTAATACTTCACTAAAATAAGGAATTTCTAAACAATTGAAGAAATATCCATAATTATTGTTATCTATCAATCCTTTAAATATAGAACTTTTATGATTTTCCATGTATTGGCCAAGATTTTTAGAACTATTTTAGAAAAGAAAATTAGTGGTTCACTTTATGAAATCAAGCTTAGAGCCAAAGGCCAATATGGATTTAGACTCAAACACTTGACAATTGACCACATTCTAACTTTTAGGATCATTGCTAAAAATTGCCATAGCAACAACGAAGATCTTTTTTATTTCACAAAAGCTTTCGACACCACCCCGAGGGAAATCATTTAAATTATATGGAATAATTAGGAACTCCCTTTGACATTACTTCTAACATTTATAGACTTTATGAACAAGTCATTTCCAAGATTAAAACTAATCAAATTTGATCTAAAGATATTAATTGAAATATTGGATTAAAAAAAGGTTGTATTTCATCCTCTATACTTCTTGGAATTTATATTGATCATTTGGAAAATTACATGGAAGAGGCTAGGTGAAAAGGCATCAACCTTCGCTGCGACACCATTATTCAAATTTTATACCGTGACAAAATTGTCCTCTTGGCCAAGCATCATGTGAACCTTGAAAAAAATGTGTCCTTGCAATATCTCCAGTTTGATAGTGAACATTGATAAAAACCAAAATCATGAATAAAAAATCCAAAAAGTCGACCAATTTTGAAATCTCTTTCAAATTATAATCAACCTTTAGAGATGGGTTATTCCCATTGTTAGAAAGTGGTAACAAGGAAGGTCTTCTAGCATTGCATGTGTCCTTGCATGCTAGTAAGACATTAAACAGGAAGCCAAATGTATTTAATGTAATTTTCCTAAGTTTGGACTTAGGAAAATACATTAATAATTCTAATTTGATTTTGACTTAATGGAATCACTTTTATAAAGTGAAAAGTGAAACAAAAATAAGTGATGGCTAATACAATCTTGGCCATTGATCTATCCATAGGATCACATCCATTGATCCATAGTGAGGGTTAGGTTTTTCACTTAGCCATTGAGTTAAAAGGAGATTTAGTGGAGAGGACACGTACACAGGTGAGATACAAACAAAGAGAATTCAGACGAAGGAATTTACTAAAAAGACGAAGAAGCATCTACCCGACAGATTCACCGAGGTCCCATGCTGAGATAGACGTCGTATAGAATCACGCAGATGGAAATCATACCATTCGACAGGAGGCAATCGTACAACCGTACAGAATCCATACAAGCTGATGTCGGTGTCATACATATCTGTATAGCTGCGCAGAGGAGGTCATACTGCTGACATAAGGGTCATACTGTTGCATTGTGGGTGCGTTGGGTTGCTAGACTTGTCCAACGTTTATGTAGAGGTTTCATTTCACTAGGTTGGGTGATTTATCTGCCGGTTGTAAAAGTTCCATATCTTCATAATATAAATTCTATATCTAATTGTTGCACCGGTTTTCCCATCTTGGGTTTTATCCGAGGGTTTCCATTCCCAAAATACTGTGTCCATATTTTATTTGATGTTGTGAATTTTTATCAGTATTTTATTTCAGCTGCAATACTAGTAAATGAATTTCATGTGTGGTTTCCTGTAACAAATTAAATATATTGTTTATCCCTAGTTTGTATTTCAAAGGAAAATTTTACATGGTCTCAGAGCTCAATTGAGCTAAATATGAGAGACTTGCAGCAACAGTGATAGATTAGGGGCGGATCTATTGAAGACAAAAACCTAGAGTTTGGATCTAGAGTTTGACTAGTACACTTTAGTATGGTCGTGCAGTTGAGATTCGAGGATAGACTCCAGGGGGATCAGAACTCTCCTACATGGAAAGAAAGGATCACAAGGATCCTAGATGTCAGTGATGCAAAGGATCACATTGACTCCATGAAGGTTGCACCCATAGATCCGACAGAGTTGGTACCTTGGAAGAATATAGATTCCATAGCCATGTTGATCATCTTGGATGGAGTGAAGGACCCCATAGTCCCTCATCTTTCTGGGAATAATATCGCATCAGAGCAGTGGAAGGCCTTGGAAAGTTTGTACTAGAGCAAGAGAAAAAACTGGAAGATGGTACTACAAGAGAGGATGTGCAGTACCAGGATGGCCAAGGGAGAAGGAGTGGTGCCTTATCTCACAAGGCTCACACATATTAGAGATAAGATTGGAGCATTTGGCTCTAATACTGAGGATGAGGAGCTAGTTCAGATAGCCCTCAATGGCTTTTCTAATCCATGGGACACCTTTGTCAAATATGTTGTGGCTAGGGAGAATCTCCTTGATTGGAAAAGATCGTGGGATGACTTTGTGTAGGAGGGGACTCGCATGGTTCAAGGATCAGGCTCATCCAGCATTTCCACACATATTGTGGATGAGGAGGCTCTAGCCCTAACAGGGAAGAGCAAGGGTAAGGAAAAGAGAAAGAAGGGTGGTAAGAAGAACATTGGCATGTCAAAGATCAAGTTTTTTCTATGCCACAAGAAGGGATACTTTGCCTCCCAGTTCCCAGATAGGAAGAAGAATAACAATACCCAGATGGTAGGATCTGTAGAGGTGGAGGAATTCAGCAAGAACGTGAATGAAGATTTTTTCATGATTTCTTGCATGGAAAGCACCACAGGAAAAAGCATTTGATATGTAGATAGTGGAGCATCTTGTAATATGACAAGACAAAAGAGGTTTTTCAAGGAATTGCAGGAGGGTGGATTAAACCTTCACATAGAGCTGGGTCATTATGTGTAGTATTAGGTGCAGGGAGTTATCATTTTTTCATTTCAGAGGGATTCTGGAAAACCCCTCAGTTTTGTTGATGTTTTTTATGTTCCGTGGTTAACTAAAAACCTCATATCCATTTCCACCTTGGAGGACAAGGGATTTTAGGTGAATTTCTGACACCATAGGGTGTGCGTCAAGCCCAAGGGGGTCGGATAGGAGTTTGGATTGGGTGATTGGTATCTAGAGCGGGAAGCTGTATAGACTACACTTTGATTCTGGAAAGGCTCTAGTCAGCTACAGCAGTAGTTAGGGTGATTTGTGGCATAGGACAATGGCACACTTACACCATGGAGCACTGAGGCACTTGAGACAAGCTTTCATTAGAGTTCCTCGTGTATAGGAGGAGAAGCATAACCACTACAAGGGTTGTGTGTTGGAGAAGAACATCAGGAGACATTTCCCACTGAGTGAGCACAAGTCTAAAGGGACCTTGGACTTAGTGCATTCGGATGTTTGCGGACCTATGAGTGTCCAATATTTCAGTGGGTAAAGTTACTACGTCACTTTCATTGAAAACTATTCCAGGAAGATCTGGATCTATTTTATGAAGGCCAAGTCAGAGGTCTTTGATTGGTTTCGAGAGTTCAAGACTCTCATGGAAAACAAGACAGGGAGGAAGATATGTGTTTTGAGGACAGAAAATGGGGGAGAGTACACCTCCAATGAGTTCTTGGAGTATTGCTCAATAGAAGGGATCAAGAAGGAGCACACAGTGCCTCATACCCCACATCATAATGGAGTGGCAGAGAGAAAGAACAAGACTATGGTAGGAGCATCCAAGGCCAGGTTATTTGATTAGGGATTACCACTATTCCTTTGGGCTGAGGAATATGGGACTGTAGTATACATTCAGAATAGGTGTCCCCACACAACTTTGGGGGAGGAAGACACCCAAGGAGGTCTTCATAGGAAATAGACAAAATGTGAGCCACTTACGCATATTTGGGACTGTCTTATGATTGTTACATTCATGCTAACACTAGGAAGAAGCTGGACCCTTATGGAGAGAAGGGGTTATTTTTTGGTTACAATGAGACTTCAAAGGCATACAGAGTTTACAATCCTGCACGTAAGAGGATCATTGTGAGCAAGGATGTCCAGTTTGATGAGGACATGGCCTTGCATAGATCTATGGACTTACAAGCAGAGGAGCAACTAGCACAGGTATCGAGGGTCAAGTTGGAGGATCCAGAGGTACAGGTACATACAAATGGCACAGGTTCTGCTAGTTAGAGGGATTCGGGTGGACAGGATCCTTCAATCATTGACTTGGAGGATGAGCCACAATAGGAGACGTATATCCAACAGTTGAAGCAGGCAGACACTAGGCCAAGGCCTAAATGGTTTAGGTCCACAGTTCAGGATTCCAGACAGGTAAATCCTTCACAGAGCTCCATGAGACAGAGCAAACCGCTAGAGAGACTTAGCTATGTGGCACTGATGACAGAGTTGATTAACACTAAACCTTCCAGTTTCGAGGAGGATGCACGACATGATTTGTGGCAGGAGGATATGGTTGAGGAGTATGACTCCATCATGAAAAAATAGGTATGGGAGGTTGTGCCAAGGCCACAAGGTAAAAAGGAGGTGGGATCTAGATGGATCTACAAGGTGAACCATGCAGCAAATGGAAGCATGGAGAAGTACAAGGCGTACTTCATAGAAAATGGGTTTTCACAGAAGGAGGGTAATGATTATGAGGAGATCTCTGCCTCAATTTCCAAGTGTTCTTCTATTCATTCCATTATCTCATTAGCAGCAGAGATGGGTTGGTGTGTCCATCATATGGACGTCAATATTGCTTTCCTCAACGGAGTTATAGAGGAGGAGGTATTCATTGAGCAACAAAATGCGTTTGATGTGGAGAACAGGGAGATGCATGTATGTAGGTTGCAAAGAGCTCTTTATGGGCTCATGTACTCAAGGATATATAGCTATTTACGGGAGATGGGATTTCAGCGAAGTAAGGCATACCACAACATGTACTTCTTGACAAGTAAGGTTCCTCTCATACTGGTATTATATGTAGATGATCTAATTCTTATAGTAGATGAGAGGTTTATTGACTACTGTTGCAGTTGAGTTTGAGATGAAAGACCTTAGGTTGATGCATTACTTCCTAGGCTTGGCGGTTTGGCAAAGAGATGGGTTCTTCTTCATTGGACAGGGGAAGTATACAGTGGACATATTGAAGAGATTCATGATGGTGGTGTTAATACTCTGTTAAATTTTGGTCATAATAGATACATGGGAATTTCAGCCTTGTTGAGATGTGTTGGGAAGGTAGCTCAGCGCTCGCAGAAGGGGCTGATGGCGCACACAAGGTAGCATTCGGCCATTGGAATAAGCCTCGGTGGTGGATGTTGAAAGCATCAAAACAGTATGTGGATTGGAGATGCAAGGTAAAGATGAGAGCGTTGAGCACGCTGAATTCATTAAGTGGCACTCATGATCGAAGGCTAAGATTGATCGGATGGCAGATCAATGGCGTTAAAACATTTCGCACGGTGAACATGCCCAACCAAAGCCACTTTTCTAGATTGCGAAATGGTTTAAAGGATAGAGGCATCCAACAGTCGAGAATGGGATCCAAGAAGATCCACGGTTGAGATTGATTTCACACCCCAGAGTTGCGAGGACACGGTAGCAATTGCAGATTGTGAAAAGTGGTATGGGCTGCTTTGATCGACGGTCCCTATGAGAACAGAGGGAGATCGACGGTCATGGTTCATTTCGCAATCTGGATTAGCACGGAGGGAACCAAAAACTCGCTTCGCGAAGAATGGTAGGTTTTTCCTAGATCAACGATTGTGAAGAAGGTCGATCTTGATCGATGGTTGAGCTCCACACGCGCGAAGAAGGGAAAGATGTGTTGTAAAGGACCTCACATACCTATGGTTCAAATCGCAAAGAGTAATGACTACGGTGCGAGCTGCCTGGGAAGAGCGTGAAGGTTATGTTGTGTGAAAAGATATAAATGGGTCCACGTGAAGTTGCAAATATTTGTCTTTTCCAAAACCTCAAAGTCGTCGAATATCCGACCACCTGCAGAATGCCAGCACGGACCGACTAGGATACTGTGCTACAGAACAAGGTAGGACCCTTGTACCCTCTCAGTGCTATTTAAGAATGGTCATAGTAGGAGCGACAGAAGTGGTAGGGGTGAGAGATGATGTATAACCTTAGACCACTGGCTGAAGGGCAGAAAAAAGTCTGGTAGATGAGAATGCTGAGATTTTTGATACCATTCTGGTGGGAGAAGCCATTGAAACCGCCATAAGCAAATTGGAAAATCTTAAGAACCGAGGTGGAGATACCTGTGGTGTTTTTAAATCTTTCTTCCATTTCTTCTCTATTGGCCAAACCCCCCATTTCCATGAGTTTGTCGAATGGTTTGCAAATAATTTCTCTTTCGTCAAAGGCGTCATTATGAACAAATCAAAGTCTAAAATCCTTTGCTCCATCCAAGCTTTCGTCATCCGCAAAACCCTGGATATCCCTGATGAATTCGCCCATATATACCAAGAATACCAGGAAGAAAATAGTATACATTGTTTTAGAGAGTCTACAAATGAAAGTAAATATGCCTTCTTGAAAACCTGTTTTAAACCCAATAGCAAACCCATCGACCTATCTTACCCTATTGACCTCAACCAATTCAATGAAGAAACTCAGTGGTGTATATCCCTGGCCAGTCAGTTCCTAGGTCTAGATACCGACACCTATGTCACAGAGTCATTATTGATTATTTTGTTCGTCCTGAGTACTTGTTTGATCGAACCTAAATTTCTTGGACAGTCCTGTCAATCATGTTGCCTTAAGTTTGATGAGTTCCTGGCTGAGAACATCTGTTCTCAATTAGCAAATTTCCATGGCACTAGAATGTTTAGATTCCAGTCCTTTTTGCTGAGAATGTTTATAACTTATAATGAGGACGACCTACAAGTACCAGAATTGGAAATCACTGCTGATATGGCCACTGATTACTGTAAATTCATGAACCAATTGATGGCCAAAATATATGACCTCTTCTTTCAAGAAAGGTTACCTAGGGTGTTTCCTGAGTTGAGGCAAATGCTGTAGTTGTCAAATAGCAAGAAGATAGGTGACTGGTTCCTCACAGAATTTGGAACGACCATAAAGTTGTATGGCTTTGTGGATCCACCCTACATTCTGCCATATTTTCTAACTGCTAGGGTTTCTCCCTGGAATTGATCCGGCAAAGACTCATTGTTGAAAAATAGCACTTCTTGAACTTTAAGAAAAGCTCAAATGTGATTTTTCCATGGGAAGTAGGACCATACACAGTTAGAAGCAGGGTTGTTTTTCCCCTTGTTACCAACTTGCTTAGAGGCATGGAATTTTCCCTAGGACAAGCGATAAATTATGACCCTCACTAGATAATTTCTGAAAGGAGGAAAGCTCATAAATGCAGGCCTTTTGAACACACTGAAAGACCTGGACTTAGAGAAGCATCCAACTAGGACGATTTCCCTAATCCTGCCCTGATGGATACCAGCATAGAGCAGGGCACCAGCTCACAACTACCTGGGGTAGTTTCTCCCCAAAGAGAATTAGCTAAAGTGGTTGCAATATCCGAGGAATTCTCCTCACTGGTCAGCTACTCAGTGAGTTCAGTAAAAAGAGGGGGTCTAGAGCCCATGGACGCGGCTAGCATGCCCCAAAAGCAGAAATTAGAATAGGGACAGCAATTGGTGCAGGTTAAAAGGATCCAAACAAGGGGACAGGTGAAGAAAAAGAATTTGGTGAAAGAACAGCAACAAGAAGAGCCCAAGACAGCCAAATTACAAGTACAAGAGTATGTATTTGATGGGTAGACTCCAAGCAAGCATGCATCCAAAGAGGACTG
Source organism: Pseudotsuga menziesii (assembly GCA_001517045.1). NCBI lineage: Eukaryota > Viridiplantae > Streptophyta > Pinopsida > Pinales > Pinaceae > Pseudotsuga > Pseudotsuga menziesii. Next base: position 89,893 of record LPNX010723351.1, read on the forward strand.
GCTAGGATCTTACCAAGAGAGGGTTGATAAGACTTTTAAGGAGACAGCAGAACTATATAGCGAGGCATCACGGTTTCCTTACCCCAATGTGGTGCTGAAAACTATAAGAGATCATGCCATTGACACCCTTAGCTTAGCTTTGGCCATGGGGAACAAGGTGTCAGAAGTCAATGTGAACCTCTCAAAGGTTCCCACTCCTGACATAATACACCTCAACAAAGAGACTTGAGATATATTGAATACCAAATTGCTCAAGGCTACCATACAGATGTCCAAGCTGGAGGAAAGCAAAGAAAAAACTTTAAACCTTTTAAGGAAGGTGAGAGTGGAGAACAAAGCACTCAAAGCCCAAATCAACAGTTTACAGAATGAAGCAATGCCAAAGGACCGGCACATAAAGGGAGTTTGGCTCAGAAATTGCTCGATGATAAAGAGAAGGAGATCCATACCCTAAAAAAGAAGTTAAAAATCCCTGCCACCCAGCTCGCTCAAGCGGAAGAATTGGCTAACTTTGAAAGAGAAAAAGAGACATTGAACGCTAAGCTTACCGATTGCAAAGATAAGCTACTAAAGCTCGAAGACAAAGTGAGGCAGTGGGAGGTAGACATCCAGTTTTTGAAGAAAAGCGAGGCAAAATTAAAAACCAGATTAGCAATAAAGGAAAAAGAGCTTCAAGGAAGAAGTGCAGAGAGTACAATCCAACCCACTGGTGTGGCTGGGGAGATAGATACCGGTTCCCTCTTTAGAGCAATGTCCCAGATAGGCCTAAAATATACATAGCTCATTAAACTAAAACAGTAGATCGAGGAACTGGAAAAAGAAAGGGTCAAAGAAAAACAAGGAAGAGAAAAGACAGAAGAGAAATGCCAGGGACTGATTCAACAAAACACCAAGTTGAGCCAATAGGTGGTTGGTAAAATTTCCTTGCAAGGTGCTAGGCATTTGATCTGGGATCAAATCATTATAGAAGCTGACAAGTTTCGACCTTACCTAGATTTCATTAAAGACCAGGAAAGCGCTATGGCAGAAGGCAAGAAAAAGTCCTGATAGTATTAGGAGAAAAACAGAAAAGGCCCTTGGCGACAGCGGAAAATGCCACTACCTTCCTGAGATCTTTGTCAGACGATCACGCCAACCAATATGGTATCCAAAACAAGGTTGTTGTTTTCTCTGGAACTAGAAAGGTAGTTACTAAGCACATGATGTTGGAGATTCTACGGGCCAAAATAGGAGTTATTGAGCACAAATTACGAGAGGTCATCGAACTATTTAGACCACTGGTAAGCAAAGGACTCCCTTTCTTCTGGGAAGAAAAGGGTCCTCTATTGTCCCAGAAGGAGTATCGGGAGCGCCTGGTGCACTGCCGATTAGACAACAGCAATTTTGGAGATATGCAACAATCGTTGTCAGGGAAGGTCATTTTTTATAAATTGACCAGTGATTTTGAATTACTATTTGATTTCAAAGCCACATGCACCAAGGTCCCTAAGGCTTCATACTTTGAAAAGAGGGAGCTCAAAGCACAAGCATACAACATGGCCGTTGCAACCTTGCCTGGTCCTGATTTATGGAAAGTCATTCAGCAGTATGGGTCGACCAAATTCAAAATGCATCCATAGGAGTGGCGATGGCAATACACGGGAATTTTTCTCCACGTTGCACGCCCGTTCCAATTATCATCTCTCTCAGCGCGTTGTACAGTCATCACCCGCCAGATGGAAATATAGGAAATTTTCATGCATATTTCTCCCTGCATTCCACATTTCATTGTTTATCCGTTTCAGGAAAATCGTAGTTGATGTGCCACCTAAGAGTTTGTTAGAGGATGTCCTTTAGTTGTAACAAATGTTAGTTCCCGAATGTCAGTTTAGAGAATCAAAATAGCTATAAATATACCTCCTGAAGAAGGAGAAAGGGTTGAAACCAATGTAATTTTTGTTGTGTATGCTTTCGAGAGAATTTTAATAAAAATTGCAAAGCTGAGGTCGGCGATTTTTATAGGGATTCATGTGTCGTTCATATTAGCAGTCTATTGCTTCCTTTCTTATGTGAATGTCTTTCCAGTTTATCTCTTCCATTTTTTTTCCTTCTTATCTGAAACGTAGTGTATAACAGTTTGGAATTCATACTTGCTATGCTTCGTCTGTTGTTTCAGATATTCACCAGAATTTTCTTCTAAATTTAATACAGAATTCATTTTTTCAATGCTCTATGTTGATGGTCTATTCATGTTATTCTTTTCCACCAGACAATTATAAATCGACTATGACCGAGTGGCTACCTTGCCCCTGTGTTGAAATCGCTTGCATAAGTTTTGTTTGTTTCTGTTATATATCTTGACTCCATCGCCCAATGGTTCTGTGTTTTGTTTCAACCAATTTTACAAACAATTTATAGTTTCACTTGTATATATTTGGCATTGTTAACATTTGGTGAGAGATCGCTTTCAGAAGATCAAAAGGCCAGTTCTCTCTTTGAAAGTGGTTCTGCTGTTACCTGGGAGCGATCCTTCCGCAACCTTTGGTTTAATTCCAGTGCTAACAAACTGGCGCCATTCCCGGGGATCAAGTTGAAGATCATCCTTAGGAAGAACGACAAAGATTGAAAGCATAAAGGGTTTCTGTGGGCAAACATAGATTCTTGCACATGAAAAAGGTTGTATCATTTGCCCTGGAAAATCCACTGAAAGATTCTGGAAGGTGACTCCACTGAGGAGACCGGTGGTCAGAAAGAAAGAGATTTCTGGAAGCAAACAAAAATTTCTGAATTTGCAAGAAGGTTGTATGTTTGTCCTGGTGACTCCACCCCCACTTCGACCAGTTCGCACTAGATATACTAGCTTCCAGAAAGATCCACACTAGAGGTAACCTTCATCCCGAAACTTTACAAAGTGTGGATAATCCAGAAAGAATACTTAGAAATAGAAATAAAGAGAAAGTGTATTTTTTGTTGTTTGGTACTTCATGTTGGGCAATAGGGCAGACCCGGGTTTAATCCTTTTATGTCGCACCAACAAAGACCCACAGTGTTGGCCCTTTCAGCAACAACCTGCGCGCAGGTTGCAGTCTCACCCGAAACAGCTATGGGGTGCCGCAGAACCAGGTTTCTGCAAGCAGAGAGGGATATTACTGTACCTTAGCCTTTAATAAACTTATTAATTAACAATTACACAGCTTTGTCATTTACTCATATACAACTTTGCAGATATATAAACAACCGTGACTTGCTTAACCCACTACGGGGAATTCACAGCGAAGCTTGTTATTAGCAGTGATCTAAGTTATCAAATGTATACAATTATTAATGCATAAAAGACAACAGAAAAAGAAGCAACACAAGAAACCACAACACCGGATATAACGTGGTTCACCCCCAGTGTAGGGGTTACGTCCACAAACTGTGTTTTATTCAACTTTCTACAAAACCACAGTTTGATCTGGGCACTCAGCTGCAGATCCGTTCAGTCCTTAAAAGCCGCGCACACAGCAGCAGGCCTCTGCGCACACAGCTGCAGATCTTTCCTTAACCTTCTTACAACCAAAACCCCCTGCGCACACAGCTGCAAAGGTTGTCCACGCACACAGCTGGGACTTAACCTTTTCTTACATAATCAGCCTTAGCTTCGCCTTTCTTTCTTTACATCAAAAAGCCTAGCCTTTCTTATTTACAAAAAATGCCTATTTATACATCACACTATTACAAAACCATGGCTTCAAACCATGGGCACCCAAAACCCTAAACCCTAGATTTAAACCATGATTTTATTACAAAAAGGAGTTGTGACTTACCCCAACACCCCTAAGACTATTTTGGCCCGCGAATCCGCTTACAAACTTCCTCAACCACCGCGGAGTTACCAAAACTAATAATCCTTAGGGTACGCGTCCCAACATGCCCCTAAGACTCACTAGTGGCCCGTCCCAGGACACTCTGCGATGGCTCTGGTGGGAGAATCTTCTGCACGAGGGTCTGGAAGTGACGTGTGAGGTTGTGTAGTATGTCGTCAGCTACTTTCTCCTTTTCCACCAACTCTTGTAACACTAAGGATGATTCTGTGTTGGCCCGTTCCTGCGCAAAAGTGTCGTAGGTCTTCAAAAGTTTGAGCTGGCTCTCTGCAGTATTACTCAATTCCAATGCTTCATCAACCAGTGGCTGTAACGCATTCTCCAGCAGTGTTACCTCCGTCCTGCAGGACTCAATTTCCTACTGAAGTTCCTTGTTGCGCTTGACTTTAGCCATCTTCTGCATAGGTGGCAGCGTCTTGACTTCGACTCTGACTGCATCTAATTCGTCCTGGTGCAACTTGATGGTATCCTAGATTTTGCCTACATCTGGATGGTCCTATAGGTTCGCCCATGCGTTGATGCTATCTTCCATCAGTTTTGTGACACTAGCCACATTATCTGATATCTTTGCAGATGAAGCCATGATGTCCCTATGGCGCTGTTCTCGAACCTCTGGTGGAGTCTCAGGAGGGATGCGCAGTTGAAGCTCTGTGATCTGGTGCTGGTGTTCTCTCTTCAACCTTTCAATCTCGCTGCGAGACTGCTAGGCATAGTCTCTCGGCTTAGCGATTCTCTGTTCTGGTTCCTCTTCTCCTTGTATGTCGGATTCAAAAAGACTCCGATGTGCGTCGTCCAGTGCTCGCAGCAGTGTAGTTGTTTTATGTTCAGCATCCTTCTTCTATTGTGCTACTTCTTCGAGTCGTGCTGCAAAGATTTTTTTTTGTTTTAAGGTGTCTTCCAATTGGATTTGAGACAATTGGTCTCGTGCATGGATCTCCTTCGTAATGGCGAGCTGGCAAAGGTGCAATTCAGACATGGACATCTTTGTATAATCGATCCCTACGGTCATACTCATCTGGGACCAGGAATCTGCATCAGTCGGTCGCATAGCTGCGCTTGATACTTGGCCTTGGCTATCTCTGGGTGGCCATTGCCTAATATCCTACTGCGTGGGTGTTGTAGTGCTACCTTCCGCAGTACTGATCGTTGACGTTGCTGCTAAGTCTTTGAGCACCGAAACCCTGTTTGCTATACCTGTGAGCCCCGCAAGATGCGGTTCCACAAACTCTGACCATTTTTTAGTAAGCATTCCCGTAGACTTTTCTAGAGCTTGCTCCAGCTCATCCAGCGTTATAATGGCTTCTTCGTCAATATTTTTGTCCTTCGACGCTTTTGACTTTTTGCAGGACTGCGGCTTGTTTACCTCTGCTACTTTGGGTGACTTGCGCTTTGTTACAGGGTTGGGATCTGATAGGGTCTTGATCGACTCCTCATCCTGTTCGTCCTGTCCGCCATCTCCGCCCTGGCCATCGCCATTCAGCTGCGAATCACTTAGGTCTTCGCTATCTTCTAATGGGTTTTGCTGATACGCCTGACTAGTACCTGCGCCAATATTAGTAGCTAGGGGAACCGTAATAGAAGGTTTCTTTCCTATATCTTTCAACCAGTCAGTCGGCCATTGCTGAACTATACCCCTGATGTATGGTTCGGTGACTACATATGGTAATTTAAACCATTGCTGTTGGGGATCGGCACGAGCTTGAATGAAGACATGATGTATATCAGCACTAAAGTTCACAGCACCCTCATATTTGGCAAACAACTCATTGGTAAGCCATGGTGTTCGCACAATCTCATAGTGGATACTCATGGCATAAAAGACGAACACAGTGTTTGTCATCTGCTGAGATACCTTATCTGAGGATATCCATAGGGAGGCGTACCTCACTGCCCCCGGCATGCCTAGGTTTACTTCTAAAAACTGAGCTTCGGTGGGTTCTTTCCACCCAACTAATGCAATAAGTATTAATAGCCAGGAATAATGAAAAGGTCTACCTTTTTCCTGTGCGTCGCGGGCATCCTCCAGGAATTCCTTCACAAGATATGCGGCCCAATTGTACGTATACCCCTCAGCGCAGTTCATAGCAATCCGGATAACCAGAGCAGGTACTTCAGTTGGCCTGCATTTCCTTATGAGTTTGCAGGCTAAGAGTTCAGCTGCAAAGCGAATGGGCTGCTCCTGAATCGCGAAAGTATGATACCCCCGTTTCCCCTTTGTCAGGCCAAACCGCTCTTTCATAGTTTGCACGAGCTTTGTATCCTCATGTTTTGACAGAAATTCAGTTACCGGATCAGGTCCTGCCATTGGTAAACCTGTGATCTTATGGATGAGCACGGCGTCAATAGGAATTTGCTGGTCCCCTATCCATAAATAGCCGTCATGCACTAACACTAGCAACTGTTTGGCCACTACGGTCACATGTATGCCGCGACCGAAATGTGGAATATCAAGCATCTTGAGTAGGCCAGCTTTGTCCAGGCCCGCCGCCCACGGTTGGACTTCCAGTAGTGTCACCTTATCATCTGGGTATTTGATGCGGTGCAGGTATTCTGTTGGTTCAAACTGTGGAAACTTGCCATGGTCATTTGTGTCGTGATCGCTATACTTAAGCCGATCGATCTTCCCTGTCATGCTTCCAATCAGCTGAACTCCTTGTGGTAGCAAGGGTGTGGTTAACGTGAATTGCTTTGTTCGACAGGGAAGCTTGGCACCTAGTCGAACAGGTCTCTCGGGTGAGAGCCGAGTATCCTAACCAACTAGACTACAACGGAACCAATTTGTTGGGCAATAGGGCAGACCTGGGTTTAATCCTTTTATGTCACACCAACAAAGACCCACAGTGTTGGCCCTTTCGGCAACAACCTGCGCGCAGGTTGCAATCTCACCCGAAACAGCTATGGGGTGCCGCAGAACCAGGTTTCTGCAAGCAGAGAGGGATATTACTGTACCTTAGCCTTTAATAAACTTATTAATTAACAATTACACAGCTTTTTCATTTACTCATATACAACTTCACAGATATATAAACAACCATGACTTGCTTAACCCGCTACGGGGAATTCACAGCGAAGCTTGTTATTAGCAGTGATCTAAGTTATCAAATGTATACAGTTATTAATGCATAAAAGACAACAGAAAAAGAAGCAACACAAGAAACCACAACACCGGATATAACGTGGTTCACCCCCAGTGTAGGGGTTACGTCCACAAACTGCGTTTTATTCAACTTGCTACAAAACAACAATTTGATCTGTGCACTCAGCTGCAGATCCGTTCAGTCCTTAAAAGCCGTGCACACAGCAGCAGGCCTCTGCGCACACAGCTGCAGATCTTTCCTTAACCTTCTTACAACCAAAACCCCCTGCGCACATAGCTGCAGAGGTCGTCCACACACACAGCTGGGACTTAACCTTTTCTTACATAATCAGCCTTAGCTTCGCCTTTCTTTCTTTACATCAAAAAGCCTAGCCTTTCTTATTTACAAAAAATGCCTATTTATACATCACGCTATTACAAAACCATGGCTTCAAACCATGGGCACCCAAAACCCTAAACCCTGGATTTAAACCATGAGTTTATTACAAAAAGGAGTTGTGACTTACCCCGACACCCCTAAGACTATTTTGGCCGGCGACTCCGCTTAAAAACTTCCTCAACCACCGCGGAGTTACCAAAACTAATAATCCTTAGGGTACGTGTCCCAACACTTCATCATCTCAAGATTTGTATGGAATAATGAAACCCGGATGGTGGGTTAGAGCTGAAAGACTACTAACAAAATCTAAATCAGAATCCGACCTAAGGAAAGCTGGGGTTAGCTCTAATACACTGCAATCCTATATGCTTGATTATTTGTGGCTGAACCTAGAGACCCCACCAAAAGCTGAAGAAACAACCCCTATCTTTCTAGACACCCAGTTTCCTAACCCCCTATCTGTTCCTAATCAACCTACCCCGATGGTTGCTGCTAGTTTTTCCCCGTTAGCCCTACCCCCGGTTTTACACAACCTCCCCTTGAACTATGCCCAAAGAATCGCACTCTATGACGAGGAGGGAAATGTCTCGGCCAGATACCATGTGGATAAGTTCGATGACTTCATCGACCTGGAAGAGGTGGATGATGAAGATGTCAAAATGCAGTTGTTCGCTTAGAGTTTGTCTGGGGAAGCCAAGAAGTGGTAGAAATATTTGCCACCTAGTTCTATTCGCAGCTTTGCTGGTTTTCAAACCATATTTCTAGAAAGGTGGGATGATAAACAAAGCACGTTACAGGTCTTGTCTCAATACAACAATCTCAAGAAAGGTGGTTTTGAATCGGTCCATGAGTTTTCCAGCAGATTCATGTGGGTCTACAACTCGATACCTGCCGATATAAAACCTTTTCCCGGGGCGGCTAAACTTCATTACGTTGATGCCTTTGACAATGATTTTGCTTTATTACTGAGAGAAAGAAAGTCCAACACCCTCCTAGCCATGTTCATTGATTCCCTAGAAGTAGAGGCCAATATGATGGCATGTGGAAAAATTAAACCAAGGGTGGAGGTTGACAAAAGGAAAGGTAGAGAAGAGGCACACCCCACTACTTCTGCCTCTTCATCTAGTGATGTAAAATTTGAGATGATGCTCAAAACTATGGAAAATTGATGGACAGGCTAATGGTGGAGGCCAAGCCGACGAACTGGGAGCAGAATGAACCTCAGATAAGGAATCCTAATTTTAGGAGGCAAGTCCCTCCCCTGCTCCAACCAAATAGACCACGGGATGTGAGGAATCCAAGAAACCAAGAAGAGCAGCCAATCCGACCTCCTTTCCCTAAAAACTATGTGGCTGCCGAGGATGAAGCTGAGTTCGTCGAAGATCATATCCATCATTTCGGCGATTTGGAATTTGAGATCTACTTGACTGAAGAGGAACATGATATGTTCGCTCAAGTGGATGATAAGACCCTAACAGAGGAATTGGAGCAATATCATAAAGGGTATATGCATGTTATAGACAATGTCAAGAAGATCAAGTTAAGAAGTAGGGACGTTGCTATACATAAGGGAGGATTAAACCCAGACAAGCCTTCTAGTAGTCAGGCCAGCCCAGGGAAAGGAGATGAAAAACAAAAGGGGCCGATAGCACCTAGAGAAGTGGAAAAGGGGAACAATAATGTGAAATAGTTGGATCCAATGGCACCTGTCGAACTAGGCAAAACTCCCCTCATGTTTAACCCCCAAAACGATCTAGCTAAGCTGAAGGTCTCAATTCCTTTCAATAAATTATTGAGGAATCAGGAATACAGGGACACTATAACGAAGATTATTGCAAATCAAGGAGAAGCTCACCCAGATATCTTGTAACTGACTGAAGACAACCCTACTATTATTATGGGATCTAAGATTGATAGCATGGACAGCAAAGACAAGGAGGTGCCCCCCTTTTACATGAGCTTGAATGTACATGATATGGTGCTACACAATGCTATGTTGGATTCAGGAGCCTCACACAATCTGATGGCAAAGGGAGTGGTGGAAATCCTGGGGTTGGAGATTACAAGGCCTTATAAATACCTGTATTCCTTTGATTCTAAGAGGGTAAAATGTCTAGGATTGATCAAAGACATGGAGGTATCTTTAAATAAGTTTCCATCTAAAATTGTAGTCATGGATGTCATTGTGGCCGACATTCCTCCCAAGTTTGGTATTTTGTTGTCAAGGTCTTGGACTTCGAAGCTGAAAGGCAGCTTGCAAATGGACATGACCTATGCGACAATTCCTGTTCGGAATGAAAACAAAAGGTTATACATTGAGAATAGGTTGCCTTACGTCGTGAGTAGTCAGGCTCAACCCGACATCCATTATGTTTATGCTGTCGACACGGACTTGGGGTCCTCTATTTTCTTCAATGATATACAACTCAAAAATCGTTGTGCCACTGAAGGATGAAAGGGATAATAAAGAAACCAACGAGATGGAAGCTTTGGAAAGAAAGAAAAAGGACGAAGGACCATGGAAGATGTATTTCGACAGCTCAGTGGCTAAAGCAGGTGCTGGCGCTAGTGTGTATATAATCTCCCCCATTAGGGATACCAAAGCTTACTCTTATAATTTGACTTTTGAATGCTCTAACAATGTAGTAGAGTATGAGGCCTTGTTGCTGGGCCTGCATGCACTAAAGGATTTAGGGGCGAAAAGGGTCCAATTTTTTAGGGATTCATAGCTTCTAGTAAATCAAGTGAATGATAGCTATCAGACTAGACATCCAAGAATGAGAGCTTACTAGAATGAGGTATGGGATATGTTCAAAAATTTCTTCACTGAACATACAGTCCAAGTGATCCTGAGATATGAGAATACGATGGCGGACTCTCTGGCAACTGCAGCAGGAAAATTTGAAGCTCCTACGATGGGCAAAAGGAAATATAAATTATATATTGAAAATAGACCTTCCATAGAGGATAACACTAAATAATGGCATGTCTTTGAAGATGATATGCAAATCAAAAGATTCCTGGAGTTGTCCGGTGAGTTTGTAAACACCCACATAGATGAAGGTGGCGCTGACCCTGAAAACTTCCTAGACATTGAAGAGGAAGGGGAAGAAGCTGTCGAGACGGAAAAACTAAAGGACTCCTTGGGAGGAAAGGATATAGTACAGCTAAAAAGCAATCATATTCCTAGAGTTTTGATCCCTTTAGAATATCTTTTTGACCAAAATGATGTAGCCTGAGATCCAAAGGTCGAGCCTGTCACGGATGCCGTCGAAGATATAAATATTGGCACCGAAGGTGACCCAAAAATTATAAAATTATCCAAGAGATTACCCGCTAAAGAAAAACAAGGGTATGTGAACCTGATGAAGAAATACACAAATGTGTTTGCATGGAGTTATGAAGATCTCAAAGAGTATGACACTTCCATCATACAGCATACTATTCCGATCAAACCCAGAGAAAAATCATTCAGGCAAAAACTCAGGAGGATCAATCCAAAGTTAGTACCCATTGTTGAAAAAGAAGTAAAAACGTTATTTGATGCAAAGATAATAGTGACTCTAAGGTTTTCAAAATGGGTAGCCAATTTGGTTCCTATTAGGAAAAAGAATGAGGACATAAGGCTATGCATAGATTTCAAAAACTTAAATAAAGTTTCTTTGAAGGACAACTACCCATTGCCGAAGATGGACCATATCCTGCAGAGGGTGGTAGGCTTAGAAAGGATATCCACTATGGATGGTTTCTCCGGTTACAATCAGGTGAAGGTGTTACCTGAAGACCAAGAAAAAACAACTTTCACCACACCTTTGGGTACATTCATGTACGCAAAGATGACATTCGGGTTAATGAATGTTGGAGCAACTTTCCAACGTGCCATGGATATTGCTTTTGCAGATGAGAAAGAAAAATTTGTGGTGGTATACATGGACGACATTACTATATATTCCAGATGGGATAAAGAACATGTCAGGATTTTGGAAATAATTTTCATTAAATGCAGGAAGTATGACATCTTATTAAACCCTAGGAAGTCAAACTTCGCTCTTGAAGAAGGAAAGTTGATGGGGCACATCATTTCGAAGGAAGGGATCAGGATCGATCCAGACTAGGTAAAAGGAATCTTGAGTGTAGAAGAACTAAGGAGCAAGAAAGAAATACAATCTTTCATCGGTCAAGTCAAATTCTTGAGGAGATTCATCCCTAGGTTCGCCAAAATCCTGATGGACATTACTTACATGATAAGGAAAGATCATGAAATCAAATGGATGATAGGAGCCAAGCAAGCTTTCAAAAATATAAAACAGGCCATTTCAGAGGCTCCTGTACTGATCAGCCCAGATTTTGAGAAGTATTTCTTAGTATTCTCATATGCTTCAGAACACACTGTAGCGGCAGTGTTGTTGCAAAAAAAATGATCGGGGTGAAGAACAGCCCATAGCGTTCTTCAGTAAAATATTTAGGGATGGAGAGTTAAGATATAGCATAATGGAAAAACAAGCCTATGATTTGGTCAAAGCCTTGAAGGATTTCAGAATATACCTCCTCCATTCCCACATAATCGCCTATGTACCCTGCAGTGTAGTGAAAAGCATACTTACACAGTCGGATCCGGAAGGAAAGAGAGCTAAATGGGTTGCAATGCTCCTGGAATATGACATAGAAATCAAGCCCATGAAGTTAATCAAAGGGAAAGGGTTAGCTAAGATGATGATAGACTCCCATTGTGACTCTCTGCAACTGAATTTCCTCACCTGTCAAGCTGATCGGGTAGAGACAGAGGTGCAAGTGAAGCATGATTTCTCTGCGTCTCCTTGGTATGCTGACGTTGTTTTTGTATTGCAGAATTTACAACCTCCTGTTGGGCTTAGAAAAAGCCGGGATAGATCCGTATAACTGAAAGCTGCAAAATTTTGCATCATAGAGTACTACCTTTATTGGAAGGACCCTAGAGGGATACTGTTGAATTGTCTTCTGGAGAATGAAGCTCAACATGTGGCAAAGGAATTTCATGAAGGAGATTGTGGAGGACACCATTCCTAGAAAGTTACCGCAAACAAAATTCTGAGGGAAAGATTTTATTGGCCTTCGTTGTTTTCATATGTCTATAAGGAAACAACTAAAAGCCACCAATGTCAGATTTTTGAAGGAAAAAAGAAAGTGGTGTCTCTTCCCCTCAACCCTATATCTGTGGAAACTCCTTTCCAGCAATGGGGGTTAGATTTCATCGGGGAAATAAATCTAAACTCCTCCGTGCAGCATAAGTGGATTCTAACTGCCACTGATTACTTCACAAAGCGGATCGAGGCCATACCCACCAGGAGGGCTACAGAAGAAGTGATAATGGACTTCCTAGAAAATAATATTTTGGCAAGGTTCGGCTGCCCGAAGCGGATTGTGACAGACAATGCACCTGCATTTAAATCCAGGAAAATGATCAGTTTTTGCCACAAATATCATATAAGCTTAAATCACTCTATGGCTTATTACCCATAGGGGAACGGACTGGTAAAATCCTATAACAAAATCCTTGTGAGGATCATTAAGAAGTTGTTGGAGGATAACAAGAAATCCTGGCACATGAAATTGAAATATGCCTTGTGGGCCGATAGAATCAGCACCAAAAGGGAAATCGGTATGACGTCGTTTCAGCTGGTATATGGAGCCGACATAATTTTTCCCGCCTCTCTGGACATTCCTGTCATGAATTTATTGCGGGACCCTTTGGATGAGCCTAATCCCATTCAGAGAAGGATCAACCAAATTATTGAGCTTAATGAAGCAAGGGACAAGGCTTATGATAAAGTACAGATACATCAGGAGAAAATGAAGAATACCTTCAACACAAGAATAAAGGAAGACGTTTTCTAGGTCAATGACTTGGTGCTAAAATGGGATGCCCCGCATGAAGAAAAAGGGAAGCATGGAAAATTTGACCACTTATGGGTAGGCCCATACCTTATTGTGGAGCACAGAGGATACAATGCCTTCATTTTATAGTATCCAGATGGGTCGCAGTACGAAGGAGGCACGGTGAATGGGAGGTTCCTGAAACATTACCTGGAATAAAGGGACTAAGGTTTGTGTATCACAGTGTAAATATGTTTTATGTTTTAATCGGTATGGATGGTGAATCAGAAGATTTGAAGCCTATGGAGAAGGCCCTAATATCAGAAGAGGTAACCATTCTTTCAAAGTGTGTTTTCTTTCAATAAGTAAAATAAAAGGAGGTTTTCAATGGAGTAGGTGACTAGTCTACTGGTTCTTTGCTACCTCACTAGGAGGATAGCATCCCTCATGGAGCCGGTTGTTAACACTCTGTTAAATTTTGGTCATAAGAGATACATGGCAATTTCAGCCTTGTCAAGATGTGTTGGGAAGGTAGCTCAGTGCTCGCAGAAGGGGCAGATGGTGCACACAAGGTAGCATTCGACCATTGGAATAAGCCTCGGTGGTGGATGCCAAAAGCAGCAAAACAGTCTGTGGATCGAAGATGCAAGGTAAAGAAGAGAGCATTGAGCGCGCTGAAGGCATTAAGTGGGACTCATGATCAAAGGCTGAGATTGATCGGATGGTAAATCAATGACATCAAAACATTTCGCATGGCGAACATGCCCGACCAAAGCAACTTTTTCGGATTGCGAAATGGTTTAAAGGACGGAGGCATCCAACAATCGAGAATGGGATCCAAGAATATCCATGGTTGAGATTGATTTCACACCCCAGAGTTGTGAGGACGCAGCAGCAATTGCGGATTGCGGATTGCAAAAAGTGGTATGGGCTGCTTTGATCGACGGTCCCTATGAGAATGGAGGGAGATCGGCGGTCATGGTTCATTTCGCAATCTAGATTAGCACAGAGGGAACCAAAACCTCACTTCGTGAAGAATGGTAGGGTCCACCCAGATCAACGGTTGTGAAGAAGGTCGATCTTCATCGACGATTGAGCTGCACACGCATGAAGTAGGGAAATATGTGGTGTAAAGGACCTCACATACCTACGGTTCAAATCGCAAAGAGTAATATCTACGGTGTGAGCCGCCTGGGAAGATCACGAAGGTTATGTTGTGTGAAAAGATATAAAGGGGTCCATGTGAAGTTGCAAATATTTGTCTTTTCCAAAACCTCAAAGCTACCGAACATCCGACCACCTGTAGAATGCCAGCACGGACCGACCAGGAGACTGTGCTACAGAACAACGTAGGCCCCTGATACCCTCTCAGTGCTATTTAAAAATGGATGTAGTAGGAGCGACAGAAGTGGTAGGGGTGAGAGATGTTGTAGAACCTAAGACCACAGGTCGAAGGGCAGAAGAAATTCTAGTAGATGAGAATGCTGAGATTTTTGATACCACCCTGGTGGGAGAAGCCATTGAAACCGCCAGAAGCAAATTGGAAAATCTTAAGAACCAAGGTGGAGATACCTGCATTGTTTTTAAATATTTCTTCTATTTCTTCTTTGTTGGCCAAACCTCCCATTGCCCTAAGTTTGTCGAATGGTGTGCAGATAATTTCTCTATCTCCGAAGGCATCATTATGAACAAATCAAAGTCTAAAATCCTTTGCTCCATCCAAGATTCCGTCATTTACAAAACCCTGGATATCCCTGACGAATTCAACCATATATCCCAAGACTACCAGGAAGAAAATATTATACATTGTTTTAGAGAGTCTACGGATGAAAGTAAAGAAGCCTTCTTGAAAACCTGTTCTAAACCCATTAGCGAACCCATCGACCTATCTTACCCTATTGACCTCAACCAATTCAATGAAGAAACTCAGTGGTGTATATCCTTGGCCAGTCTGTTCCTAGGTCGAGATACCGACGCCTATGTCACAGAGTCATTATTGAGTCTTTTGTTCGGCCGAACCTGAATTGCTTGGATAGTCCTGTCAATCATGTTGGCTTAAGTTTGATGAGTTCCTGGCTGAGAACATCTGTTCTCAATTAGTGAATTTCCACGGCACTAGAATGTTCAGATTCCAGTCCTTTTGCTGAGAATGGTTATAACTTATAATGAGGAGGACCTACAAGTACCAGAACTGGAAATCACTGCTAATATGGACACTGATTACTGTAAATTCATGAACCAATTGATGGCCAAAATATACGACCTCTTCTTTAAAGAAAGGTTACCTAGGGTGTTTCCTAAGATGAGGCAAATGTTGTAGCTGTCAAATAGTAAGAATATAGGGGACTGGTTCCTCATAGAATTTGGAACGACCATAAGGTTGTATGGCTTCATGCATCCACCCTACATTCTTCCAGCTTTTCTAACTACGAGGGTTTCCTCCCTAGAATTGATCCAGCAAAGACTCATTGTTGAAAAAGAGCACTTCTTGAACTTTAAGAAAATCTCAAATGTGATTTTTCCATGGGAAGTAGGACCATACACAGTTAGAAGCAGGGTTGCTTTGCCCCTTGTTACCAACTTTCTTAGAGGCGTGGATTTTTCCCTGGGACAAGCGATAAATTATGACCTTCACCAGATAATTTTCAAAAGGAGGAAAGCTCATAAATGCAGGCCTTTTGAACACATTGAAATACCTGGACTTAGAGAAGCAGCCAACTGGGACGATTTCCCTAATCCTGCCCCGATGGATACCAACATAGAGCAGGGCACTGGCTCACAGCTACCTGGGGTAGTTTCTCCCCAAAGAGATATGGCTAAAGTGGTTGCAATAGCCAGGGAATTCTCCTCACTGGTTAGCTATTCAGTGAGTTCAGTAAAAAGAGGGGGTCCAGAGCCCATGGACACTGAAGAAATGGACACGGCCAGCATGCCCAAGAAGCAGAAAATAGAATGGGGACAGCAATTGGTGCAGGTTAAAAGGAGCCAGACAAGGGGACAGGTGAAGAAAAATAATTTGGCGAAAGAATAGAAACAAGAAAATCCCAAGACAACCGAATTGCAAGTACAAGAGTATGTATTTAATGGGAAGACTCCAAGCAAGCATGCATCCAAAGAGGACTGGCTAGGATCTTACCAAGAGAGGGCTGATAAGACTTTTAAGGAGACAGCAGAACTATATAGCGAGGCATCGTGGTTGCCTTACCCCAATGTGGCGCTGAAAATTGTAAGAGATCCTGCCACTAACACCCTTAGCTTAGCTTTGGCCATGGGGAACAAGGTGTCAGAGGTCAGTGTGAACCTCTCAAAGGTTCCCACTCCTGACATAATACACCTCAACAAAGATACTGGAGATATATTGAATACCATATTGCTCAAGGCTACCATACAGATGTCCAAGCTGAAGCAAAGCAAAAAGAAAAATATAAACCTTTTAAGGAAGGTGAGAGTGGAGAACAGAATACTCAAAGCCCAAATCAACAATTTACAGAATGAAGCAATGCAAATAGAAGGACCGGCACATAAAGGGATTTTGGCTCAGAAATTGCTCGATGATAAAGAGAAGGATATCCATACCCTAAAAAAGAAATTAAAAATCTCTGCCACCCAGCTCGCTCAAGCGAAAGAATTGGCTGACTTTGAAAGAGAAAAAGATACATTGAACGCTAAGCTTACCGATTGCAAATCTAAGCTACTAAAGCTCGAAGACAAAGAGAGGCAGTGGGAGGCATACATCCAGTTTTTGAAGAAAAGCGAGGCAGAATTAAAAACCAGATTAGCAATAAAGGAAAAAGAGCTTCAAGGAAGAAGTTTAGAGAGTACAATCCAACCCACCGGTGTGGCTGGGGAGATAGATACCGGTTCCCTCTCTAGAACAATGTCCTAGATAGGCCTAAAAGATACAAAGCTTGTTAAACTAAAATAGCAAATCGAGGAACTGGAAAAAGAAAGGGTCAAAGTAAAACAAGGAAGAGAAAAGATAGAAGAGAAATTCCAGGGACTGATTCAACAAAACACCAAGTTGAGCCAACAGGTGGTCGGTAGACTTGCCTTGCAAGGCGCTAGGCATTTGATCTGGGATCAGATCATTATAGAAGCTGACAAGTTTCGGCCTTACCTAAATTTCATTAAAGACTAGGAAAGCGCTATGGCAGAAGCCAAGAAAAAAGTCCTGATAGTATTAGGAGAAATACAGAAAAATCCCTTGGCGATAGTGGAGAATGCCATTACTTTCTTGAGCTCTTTGTCAGACGATCATGCCAACCAATATGGTATCCAAAATAGGGTTTTTGTTGTCTCTGGAGCTAGAAAGGTAGTTACTAAGCGCAGGATGTTGGAGACTATACGGGCCAAAATAGGAGTTATTGAACACAAAGTCCGGGAGGTCATCGAGCTATTCAAACCACTGGTTAGCAAAGGACTCCCTTTCTTCTGGGAAGAAAAGGGTCCTCTATTGTCCCAGAAGGAGTATCGAGAGTGCCTGGTGCACTGCCGATTAGACAACAGCAAGTTTGGAGATATGCAACAATTGTTGTCAAGGAAGGTCATTTTTGATAAATTGACCAATGATTTTGAATTGTTGTTTTGATTTTAAATCCGTGTGTACCGAGGTCCCTGGGGCCTCATACCCTTCAACTATGGAGCTCAAAGCACAAGCATATGACATGGTCGTTGCGACCCTGCCTGGTCCTGATTTATGGAAAGTCATTCAGCAGTATGGGTCGACCAAATTCAAAATGCATCCGTAGGAGTGGCGATGGAAATAGGCAGGAAGTTTTCTCCACGTTGCGTGCCCATTCCAACGATCACCTCTCTCAGCGCTTTGTACAGTCATCACCCGCCAGATGGAAATATAGGAAATTTTCTTGCATATTTCTCCCTGCATTCCACATTTCATTGTTTAGTCATTTCAGGAAAATCGCAGCTGATGTGCCACCTAATAGTTTGTTACAGGATGTCCTTCAGTTGTAACAAATTTTAGTTCCTGAATGTCGGTTTAGAGAATCAAAGTAGCTATAAATATACCTCCTGAAGAAGGAGAAAGGGTTGAAACCAATGTAATTTTTGTTTTGTATGCTTTCGAGAGAATTTTAATAAAAATTGTAGAGCCGAGGTCGACGGTTTTTATAGGGATTCATTTGTCGTTTGTATTAGCAGTCTGTTGCTTCCTTTCTTATGTGAATGTCTTTCCAGTTTATCTCTTCCATTTTTTTTCCTTCATATCATAAACGTAGTGTATAACAATTTGGAAATCATACTTGCTATGCTCGTCTGTTGCTTCAGATATTCACCAGAATTTTCTTCTAAACTTAATACAGAATTCATTTTTTCAATGCTCTGTGTTGATGGTCTGTTCATGTTCTTCTTTTCCACCAGACAATTATAAATCGACTATGACCAAGTGGCTACCTTGCCCCTGTGTTGAAATCGCTTGCATAAGTTTTGTTTGTTTCTATTATATATCTTGACTCCATCACCCAATGGTTCCATGTTTTGTTTCAACCAATTTTACAAACAATTTATAGTTTCACTTGTATATATCTGGCATTGTTAACATTTGGTGAGAGATCCCTCTCAGAAGAGCAGAAGGCCAGTTCTCACTTCGAAAGTGGTTCTGCTCTTACCTGGGAGCGAGCCTTCCACAACCTTTGGTTCAATTACAGTGCTAACAGGTGGATTGCAAGCCTGTGGCCATGCCTCTAGTTTCCAACTAGAGGAAGATTGATGCATCAGGGTCAAATGGATTTGATCCTACATCGTATCGCCAATTTATCGGATCACTCATGTATTTGGTCAACACACGACCAAACATTAGCTTTGCAGCCAACTCTTTGAGCCAGTTCATGGTGGACCCTCGGAGAGTGCATTGGACGACTGACAAGCACATACTTCGCTACATCAGAGATACTGTGGAGTATGGGTTGGTTTATGAGTGCAGGGAGAGTGTACAGTTAGCAGGCTTCATAAATGTTGACTTCAAAAGATGTGTAGAGGAGCGGAAAAGCACTTTAGGTTGTTGCTTTAGCATTGGATCAGGGATTGTTTCTTGGTTAAGCAGGAAGTAGAAGTGAGTTGCATTGAGCTTAACAAAGGCTGAGTACATGGCAACCAGTTTGGCTCCTTATGAGGGAATGTGGCTGAGGAAGTTTCTTTCAGGGTTGTTCGAGTGTGAGGTAGAGGCTATAGTAGTTCACTATAACAATCAGAGTGGAATCAAGCTATTTGAAAATCCAGTGTTCCATGATCGGAACAAACACATATACATTCAGCACCACTTCCGAGAGATTGTGTATAGAGAGGAACCATACGGTTGGAGTACATACAGACATATGAGCAGGTGGCAGACATTTTCACCAAGACACTTTACAGACACAGTTTTGTGAAGTTTAGAGATAAGTTGGGGTTGCTACTGAATCCCTTCCTCGTTGAGAGGGAGTGTTACAAGATGGAAACAAGGAAGGTCTTCTAGCATTTCATGTGTCCTTGCATGCTAGAAAGACATTAAACAGGAATACAAATGTATTTAATGTGATTTTCCTAAGTTTGGACTTAGGAAAATAAATTAATAGTTCTAATTTGATTTTGACTTAATGGAATCGCTTTTATAAAGTGAAATGTGAAATAAAATTAAGTGATGGCTAATCTAATCTTGGACATTGATCTCATTGGAGGATCACATCCATTGATCCATGATGAGGATTAGGTTTTTTGCTTAGCCATTGAGTTAAAAGGAGATTTGATGGAGAGGACGTGTACACAGGTGAGATACAAACAAAGAGAAGTCAGACAGATGAATTTACTGAAAAGATGGAGGAGCATATACCCGACATACTCACCGAGGTTCCATGTTGATCTAGATGTCATACAGAAGCAGGTAGAAGGCAGTCATACCATTCAGTAGGAGGAAGTCGTACAACTGTACAAAATCCGTACAGGCTAACATCTGCGTCATGTGAATCCGTACATCTACGCAGAGGAGATCGTATTGTTGACACATGGTTCATATTGTTGCGCTAGGGGTGTGTTGGTTTGCTGGAGTTGTCCAGTGTTTATGCAGAGGTTTCATTTCACCAGGTTGGGTGATTTATCTGTTGGTTGTAGAAGTTCCATATCTTCATAATATAAATTATATATCTGACTGCTGAACTGGTTTTCCCATCTTGGGTTTTATCCGGGGGTTTCCATACCCAAAACACTGCGTCCATATTTTATGTGATGTTGTGAATGTTTCTCAATATTTTATTTCCGCTGCAATACTAGTAAATGAATTTCATGTGTGGTTTCCAGTGACAAATTAAATATATTGTTTAGCCCTAGTTTGTAATTCAAAGGAAAATTTTACACCCATAAATACTTACATGTCAATCCCAATCATATCTTAATTGGAACCTTAGTATTGAAAAAAATGTGGGATGAAAAGCAAATTATTGCTTCAAAAACCACTATAAATATTTGAGACTTTGAGATTGGAATAGAAATAAACCACTTTTCTCTATCCTAGTAATGCCAATCATCCTCTATGTTTGTGAGGTTTCAAGTGGAATCATATCATAAGTAACTTGGAATAGAGTTAAGCAAATCGAAAAAGAATTCGTTAGTTACAACTTCAAAATAAAAAAGAATGCTTCCTACCCCATTCTCCCTATGGAAGCCAATATGTCCCCTACTGTAAAGCCCTAAAATATTGTATTCTATACAATGAATAGCTAGATAAACTTAACCAAAAGTTCCCATCATTGTGGTATAGTCATGCCTGGCCCATCTTCACCTAAAAAGAGGTTGGAGAAAGGAATTTGATGAATGATTAAACTTTGGTACATCAAAGATGACAAAACATGCTCCCATAACAAAAACCTAATATCTAAAATTGAAAATAAAGTGTTTTATTTCCTATGGAAATTAGAAATAGAAAAAAAATAAAGTATGTTACTATAAAAAAACTAGGAATTCCAAGATTGACCATCGTTCCTAGCCTAATAAGTTTGTAAATCTCAAGATAAAAATTATTATTGCTCAACTAAGAACTAAATCAACACACAAAATCTTCCAAACACACCTTGGAAATAAAATATGAATTTATGCAACCTATAAGAGAATGAAAATAGATTAAGATGTTTTTATACAATGTTAATACATGTTCTTACAATAATATATTTGATGGCAACTTGTTCATCAAATCCTGAACCCATACAACCAAAATAAGCTTGAATATTTTACTGTGAATTAAAACTTACATCAAAACAATTGTCTAAATAAATAATATTACAATTTTAATTTTAGTTTTTTAGTTTTCTTTGTTTTTTTTCTTTTTTGGTCCTATAGACTACACCATTCTTTTGCCTTTCGGGGCTGGTCCTTTTCACTACAGCATCATAGTATGCATTTATATGTAATCTGATTGAAGACGTAATAGTCTCATCATAAGAACATATGTCTTTCACAATTCACTATTTATAGTGAACCTACTGAATGTAATTTCGCTCTCTTCAGATGAATGAAATTATGCTTTTTTTTCTTGGAAAAAAAAAAGACTACACCATTCTAAAGAAAATTAAAATACATCTTCACTTGGAGATATATTTTTTTCAAATTCCTAATAATTATAGCATTACATATTCCATCACGCCTCTAAAATAATTATGCATTGTCAAATTCATAGTCCTTTTTCCAATGGTAAGTAGAGGTCACTTCCTACAGGAGCTCAAGATTCAAAGTTTGCATACATCTTGTTGATGTATTTGTAACTTTGGAATGTATTCACTTGTATATTTTATGTATTGTACCCCCGATGTTTATTCCAGGAAGTATCTGTAATGTAATTGATTCATGTCATGCCCCGATGTTCCTATCGAGAGATTCAATAATGTAAACAAGTCATCTAAAGGCATAGAGGGTAACCCTCCTTATTGATCAAGGGTTAAAGTCCCCGCAGTTGTGGGGCCCTAGGGTTATTAGACTCTCCTAGAGAAGTCGGACCTAGTGAGTTCTTGTCAAGTTGGGAATTAGTATAAATAGAGAGTGAGCCTTTCTATTTATCACACATTCACTCACACTCAGTTGTAGCGCATAACTGAGAGAGAAGAAGAATCTAGGACAAGAGAGAGAGAGACTATTACTGTCGGGAGATCATCTTACTATTTTTGGGTTTTACTTTTGGTGTTGATTCTATCTCTGAGGAAGTTGCGAGGTTTTCTCCTTTATGGTTTCCCCGAGGAAAATCTTTGTGTCTATTGTCTATTGTGTTTGATTGGTGTGCTTATTATTCTCTCAGTTAAAGATCCTAATATAATGCTAGCTTGAATGATAAAAATCTAACATGGTATCAGAGCTAACCTGAGAAGAAGACACTGTGCAGTTTCGGAAACTAGGGATTCCTATTTTTTGGACCTCTCTCCACAGATTTTCAGCAAATGAAGGTTGGACTGAGTCTCCTCTCTAGGGTGCATCTTTCTATCAAAACAGAATCTGATTCTGAGCATTTTCAGTTTTTGACCCGACACTACTGCCGAAAATTAGGGCTTTCCACATAAGTGAAATTTTTGAGTGAGCCCAGTCTTGGATTGATATTCTCCCCAAAATCGAAGTTTAGAGATCAAGATCAATTTTTTTGGTTGGGCAGAACTCTGGGAAAGTCAAACCCTAATCTACTCCTGAACCGGCTCTGTAGAGATTCAGCTCCAGATCCAGTTCCGACATCTTAACCTGGTAAGATCTAAATATTTTGTATTTCCATTTGAGGTTCTTAGTTAAGATGTCTCATCATACCAAGCTTAATGAAAAGCTTGAGGGATCTGATAAATTCTGAGCTTGGAAGTAGAGGATCTCCCTGGTCCTGGAAGAAAATGAGTTGGACTCTTACATCAATGAAGAGGTTCCAGTTCCAGAGGGAGATAGGCTAAGGCCTTACACAAAAATAAATTGGTCATGGCTAAGAGGATTATTGCTGATTCAATTAAAGATCACCTCATACCACAGGTGTCCTCCCTAAAGACACCTAAAGCTATGTTTGATTCCCTCACCAAACTATTTGAAGGAAAGAACATAAATCGAAAGATGACTCTGAGAAACCAATTGAATAATGCGGAGACCATACAGTATTAGTTTACAAGGGTCTCTGAGATCAAGGAATAGCTGGAAGAAGTAGATGAAGTGGAGAATGCAGAAATTGTGATGACCACCTTGAATGGTCTACCTAGATCATGGGACTCCTTCATTCAAGGGATTTGTGAAAGAAAGAAGCTAGTCAAGTTTAGTAGGTTGTTGGAAGAATGCTCACAAGAAGAAGCTTGAATAATAGACCGAGAATAAAATATAGGAAGTGAAGATCAAGCTCTCATAGTACACTCCAAGAAAAGCAGAAGAGACTTTCATCACCCCAAAGGTAAGCACTTCCACCAGAAAGATAACACTAGAATTTCTAACAGAGATTTATCTAAACTCAAATGTTATACATGTGATGAAAGAGGACACTTTGCTAGAGATTGTCCTAGAAGCAAAAATAGCTCTCACAAGAAGAAGGGAAACAAGAGAAGACATCATGATCATGCTACAGAGGATGATGAACCTTCCACAAAGAGAATCAGACAAGAAAGTGATGATTCTTCAAGTGATGAAGAATATGTTTTGATTTCCGCTCTCACGGGAACTATCACACATGGAACATTAGAGGAAATTTGAGGTATAAAATGGGCCTTCTAAGGAAAATAATAAAATAATAGTTAAAATAGTAAAATTATAGTTATTAATTTTGGAGGAAGAATGAAAAAAACTATTTTTTTTGTTCGTATTTTCGACATATCTCCCTGTGTTTTTATTCAAATTCCAAGCGGGAGAGCTCATTCGATGAGGAATATAATTCTGCATCCAACGAGTACCCACACTGCACACTTTTGACGGACCCTGCTACCCCAAAAATAAGAAATACCTGAAAAAACGTGATGATGACATCATCATCATGTTTTTTCAGGTATTTCTTATTTTTTGGGTAGCGAGGTTCGTCAAAAGTGTGCAGTGTGGGTACTCATTGGATGCGGAATTATATTCCTCATCTAGTGAGCTCTCCCACTTAGAATTTGAATAAAAACATAGGGAGATATGTCGAAAATACGAACAAAAAAAATAGTTTTCTTTTATGACAAATATGTCAATTCAACCATTATGGTTGACTCATTTTATTGAAATTCTATTGGTTCCTGAATTCCAACTCGCAAAATTTATTGTTGGCGCGTTTTCTTATAAGGCCCTCTTTAGACCCCAAATTTCCTCTAATGGCAATGATTGGCTTATATAAAACAGGGCTTCCAAACATATGTCGGGATTCAAAGAATCCTTTGTGAAACTATCTAAACATGAGTCACCTCACAAGGTGAAACTTGGGGATGACTACTAGTATCCAATAAAAGGTAGTGGTGAATCCTCCTATAAGCTAGACTCTGGAAAGTCTATGAAGATGAAGGATGTCTTGTTTGTCCCAGGACTGAAGAAGAACCTCCTATCCATACCTGCATTGGATGCAAAAGGCATGAGGGTTGCATTTGTAGATGGCCAAGTTCCTATGTGGCCAAAGGGAAATACTATTGATGATGTAGTAGTGATTGGGGAACAAGAAGGAGGTCTATACAAATTGAAGGTCCAACCAGAACAAGCTTTGGTTCATAACTCAGTAGAGCCAAATGAACTTTGGCATAGAAGGCTTGCACACGTACATTATAGAGCACTACCACTTACAAGAAAATCTATTGAATATCTTCCAAAAATACAGACAAAACATGATGGTGTCTGCAAAGGATGTGCGAAAGGAAATAACACAAAGAAGACATTTCCAAGTAGTGAGAGCAAGGCAAAAGGAATCTTGGAAATCATCCACTCTGATGTATGCGGTCCAATGTCATCCAATTCATTAAGCAGGTATGTATACTATGTTTCTATCATTGATTATATTTTTAGGAAGACATGGATATACTTCTTAAAGAACAAAGATGAAGTATTCAGCAAGTTCAAGGAATTCAAAGCCTTGATCGAAAACCACACAGAAGAGAAGATCAAGACCTTTCGATCAGATAATGGCGGAGAATTCACATCAAATGAATTCAAAGAATTATGCAAAGATTCAGGGATTAAGAGGGAGTTAACCACTCCATATAATCCACAACATAATGGGCTTGGAGAAAGGAAGAATAGAATGATCATGGAAGCTGCAAGGGCCATTCTTCATGATCAATATCTCCCCATGCATCTATGGGCAGAAGCTTCCAGAACAGCGGTGTATGTACAGAACCGTACTCCACATAGAGTACTCGAGAACAAGACACATGAAGAAGTCTTTTCCAACAAGAAACCAAAAGTCAGCCATCTCATAATATTCGGTTGTCCTGTATACATACACATTCCAAAAGAAAAGAGGACAAAGTTAGATCCTTCTGGAAATAAGGGTATATTTGTGGGATACAATGAAAGCTCGAAAGCTTACAAAATATACGTCCCAGGATTCAAGAAGATCGACATAAGCAGAGACATAACATTCAATGAAGATTCAGCTTACAACAAATCTAGAAAGAGACCAGTTGAAGACTCCGAAGAAACAGAAGTACCCAGAATTCAAGATACAACTATGAAAAATACAAATCAAGATGAAGATCGAGAAATAGAAGAGCCCAAGGAACCTATAGATCCACCCCAAGAGAAGAATCCTCATAAGAGGAAAACTGCATGGGTACGAGAGGCTATCCAAGGTGCAGAAAGATATAGGGCTCTAGAAGAAATACACAAAGAGAGAAAAAGAACTAGGTCATGCTCAGGTTATGTAGCCCTGTTATGTGACATCATTAATAAAGAACCTTCCAACTATGAAGAAGTCGTAGAAAAGAAAGAATGGAAAGATGCTATGATCGAGGAGTACCAGTTGATCATGAAGAATGATGTCTGGGATGTTGTCCCTAGACCAAAGGGGAAGTCTGCTGTGACTTCCAAGTGGATCTACAAGATCAAGCATGTTGTAGATGGCAGCATAGAGAAATATAAAGCAAGATTTGTGGCTCGTGGCTTCTCCCAAAAAGAATGAATAGATTATGAAGAAACTTTTGCACCTGTAGCCAGATACACTTCCATCATATCAATACTTGCTCTGGCTGCAGTGGTGAAATGGAAGATACACCAAATGTATGTCAAGACTGCCTTCTTGAATGGTGTAGTGGAAGAGGAAGTGTATGTGGAGCAGCCACTCGGTTTTGAGACACATGACAGGGAGACTCATGTGTGTAAATTAAAGAAAGCCCTGTATGGTTTGAAACAAGCACCCAGGACATGGTACGGCAGAATTGACAGCTTCCTATCCAGTTTGGGCTTTACCAAGAGTAAAGCAGATTCCAACCTTTACTACAAGGTTAAAGAGGGGAACTCAGTGATACTCCTACTGTATGTAGATGATCTGTTTGTAACATGTATGGATGGGTTGATTGCTGATACAAAGAGGAAGCTTGATGTTGAGTTCGAAATGAAGGACTTGGGTATGATGCACTACTTTCTAGGCATGGAGGTGTGGCAGAATGCAGATGGAATTTCCTTGGGACAAGGGAAGTATGCAATAGAGATCCTGAAGAGGTTCAGGATGATGGACTGCAAGGCCATGACCACATGTATGGCATCGAACCTGAAGCTATTGATTGATCCTTCATTAGAAGCAGTTGATGCTATGATTATCGTTAGATGATTGGGTCCTTGATGTACCTGATGAATACGAGACCAGATATTTGCTTTGTTGTGAACACATTGAGCCAGTTCCTGATAGATCCTAGACATGTTCACGTGATTGCTGCAAAGCATATTCTGAGGTACCTGAAGGGTACAGTTGATTATGGGCTCAAGTATGAGGCAAATCAGAAGATTAACCTGGAAGATTATGTTCATTCAGATTGGGCAGGCAGTGCCATCGATAGGAAGAGCACTTCAAGGTGTTTCTTTAGTATGGGATCAGGTGTGATCTCTTGGTTTAGCAAGAAACAGTCATGTGTGGCGCTGAGTACACCCGAAGCAAAGTATGTCGCAGCTTGTTCGGCTAGCTATGAGGCAGTGTGGCTTATAAAGTTACTATCTGATTTGTTTGATCTCCATTTGGATGGTACTTGTATATATTGCGACAACCAGAGTTGTGTGAAGTTGTCTGAGAACCCGGTGTTCCATGACAAGTCGAAGCATATCGAAATCAAATATCACTAAATCAAGGTAATGGTGCAGAGAGGAGTAGTGAAGCTCCAGTATGTTGCGACGGACGAGCAGATAGATGATGTGTTGACCAAGCCATTGGCCAGAGTGAAGTTTGAGTACTTCAGGGAGAAGCTTCCTTCCAAGGCAAAGTGATGAGTCCGTGAGCCCTTCTGACATGGCGAGAGGATTGGTTCCTTCCATGGTCATATGTAAGTGCAGAGATGCTATGATATGATTGTGGGTTTTGTTACCACATGATCAGTGCGGATCCATTTTGATGTGATTGAGGGATGTGTTCCCACATGATCAGATATAAGTGTTGAAGGCCATTCTCTTGGAGAATGGAGGAACCTGGTCAGTTAGCAGGAATACTCAGCCTAGAGCTGAGAGCCATTCTGATATGACTATGGGATTGGCCCCCACGTGATCAAATGTAAGTGTAGAGACATTCTGATGTGATTGAGAGATGTGTTCCCACATGATCAGATATAAGTGTTGAAGGCCATTCTCTGGGAGAATGGAGGTACCTAGTCAGTTACTAGGAATACTCAGCCTAGAGCTGAGATCCATTCTGATGACTGTGGGATTGGCTCCCACATGATTAGATATAAGTGCAAAGCCTTTCCCCGGATGATAGATGGTGTGCCCTATCATGTTGACAAATGTAAGTGCAGAGCCTTTCCCCGGATGATAGATTGTCTGTCCTATCATGCCGAAAGATGTAAGTGCAGAGCCTTTCCCTGGATGATAGATGGTGTGTCCTATCATGCCGACGGATGTAAGTGCATAGCCTTTCTTTGGATGGTAGATGGTGTGTCCTACCATGCCAGTAGATATAAGTGTTAAGCCCTTCCTTGGATAGTAGATGGTGTGTCCTGCTATGCCAGAGGATATAAGTGATGCGCCTTTCTCTGGATAGTAGATGGTGTGTCCTACTATGCCAGTAGATGTAAGTGCTAAGCCTTTCCTTGGATGATATATGGTGTGTCCTATCATGCCAGTGGATGTGAGTGTTGGGCCTTTCTGACATGGTGGTGGATGTGTTCCTCCCATGGTTAGATGTGAGTGTTGGGTGTGCCTTTCTGACATGGTTGTTGAATGTGTTCCTCCCATGGTTAGATGTAAGTATTGGGCGGTCCATTCTGACTTAGGGTCAGATATAACTGTTGAAGAAGACCTACATGGATATTAGGCCTACAACCAACATGAAAAAGGGTTGGCTCTACAGAACTTCCTATGACGAGAAGAATCAAGAGATAGCACTTGTGATGATGATCTAGCAGAGATGATCCAGATCCAAAGATGATCCAGATCTAGTGATGTTCCAGATCCAGTGATGATCCAGGGATGATCCAGATCCAGTGATGATGACCCAGTGATGATCCAGTTATGATCTAGTGATGATCCAAATCCAGTAATGAAGATGACTTGAAGATGAAGATAACTTGATGATGATCCAGATGATACAGAGAAGAAGACCCGTGCTGATAAACTGTGTTGAGAGAATACCTTCCTAATTAAGAGGGAGTGTTGATGTATTTGTAACTTTGGAATGTGTTCACTTGTATATTTTATGTATTATACCCCAATGTTTATTCCGGGAAGTATCTATAATGTAATTGAGTCATTTCATGCCCCGATGTTCCTATCGGGAGATTCAATAATGTAAACAAGTCATGTAAAGTCATAGAGGGTAACCCTCCTTATTGATCAAGGGTTAAAGTCCCCGCATTTGTGGGGCCCTAGGGTTATTAGACTCTCCTAGAGAATTCGGCCCTAGTGAGTTATTGTCAAGTCAGGAATTAGTATAAATAGGGAGTGAGCCTCTCTATTTATCACACATTCACTCACACTCAGTTGTAGCGCATAACTGAGAGAGAAGAAGAAGTTGGGACAAGAGAGAGAGAGACTACTGCTGTCGGGAGATCATCTTACTATTTTTGGGTTTTACTTTTGGTGTTGATTCTATCTCTGAGGAAGTTACGGGGTTTTCTCCTTTATGGTTTCCCTGAGGAAAATCTTTGTGTCTATTGTCTATTGTGTTTGATTGATGTGCTTTTTATTCTCTCAGTTAAAGATCCTAAGATAATGCTAGCTTGAATGATAAAAATCTAACTTGCTAATATATAATGTATTTTAATGCAACTTCATTCATTTCTATTTCTTATTTTCTAAGTTAAATATATATGTAAATACTACTCAAATATTGAAAATGATAAAATGGGTTCATTAAACTATTTATTATTACTAATTATTTATGTATATATTAATTAATATATGATAAATATATTTATTATTTATTATATCTTAACATTTGCATAACATTTATATTACATAAACATGTATTAAGACTATCCATGCATCAATGCATCCATGCAGCCCTTTCTTTCCTTACAAGGACTTCACCACATAAATTTAGAAGACTTAAGTTATACAAACCAATATGCCACAAAAAACGTATGGGTATTGAAGGTTCATGTCATGAAAGGCCACAATACCCAAAAAAATCCTAAAAAGACATAGCCCTTATTAGCACTCATGAAATTAAAATTAATGCAAAGATAAATACGAAACTTCAAATATGTATTGAGTACATCAAATATTACTACCTATCAATCATTTAGCATACAACTATCAAAGTGTGTGTTAAGAGAAAGGTTAAAAATAAAAGAGAAATTTATAATATAAAATCAACAATTATATTATGTAGACCATACATGCATAATCCTAATTACCTTTTTGCACTAATATATGCAACTACTAAATAAAACTAAAACATTGTAAATGAAAAACTAAAGCAAAATGCACAACAAATACTAATAATCCATAACCTACTAATACAATATGCTTATCTAACCTACTGAAAACTAAAGCAAAATGCACAACAAGTACTAAACCATAGCCTACTAATACAATATGCTTACCTAACATGCAAATAACATATGCTTCCCTCAAATTTCATTGAGTTTTATAAAAACATAAAATAAAATTACATTAATATTATAATTTCTGGTTAATCCATAAATTCCGAACATATGCTTCTTTAAGTTGAAGATAGAAACATGAAATCTCTATACATTGTTTTGAATTTTATTAATAAAACATTAACCTTCCAAAATTATTTTAATCTTTGGAACAATAAAATATGAAATGCATTCAATGGATGTATGCAAAGCCAATAGCAATGTTCATTAAACTTTGACGCAGCAAAGAGGTAAATAGATTACAAATTACTTCAATTTGTGATCATAATCAAAGTTGGTTATGAAGATTTTCACATGTTTTAAGATTATAAACAAGTTAAAACACTTTGAGAAAGGTACTTAGAAATTTTGTATATGGTACACTCGTTCACTTAAAATTTAGGCACGAGCAACATAATAGGGCAACCATGCAATCACTTGTGTTGGATGTTTAAAAAGACCAATTGATCTATATTCGAGTTCAATGGTTAGAGTATATCTCTAGTAAAGTTGTGAGCTTTTCTATTTTGCAAAAGTATTAACGAGGCATGCATTACAAAGGTAATCACAATCGTAACAAGATTTGGGTGTAGGGTGGCTAACCACATCAAATCAGATTTGGTGCAGATGCACCAAAGCTCCATCACATTGTAGCTTAATCCTTTACCAATTTAGGAACAAGACTATCATTCATGTCAAACAAGGCACGAGGAAGTTGCCAACATTTATTAAAAGCGATCACCATTACAAGTTTCATTAGTATCTAGCTTGATCTATTATTAAATCTTGTCGTGGATTTCATGTTGGAGTTTGTGCAATCTAATCCATTATTAAATCTTGTCGTGAATTTCATGTTGGAGTTTGTGCAACTTCAAATGCTAATCTTATTGTTCTTGTATTGTACCTCCTATGGGAGATGAACTTATTGTAATCAATCATACAAACCCTAGAAGAACAATGTAGACCTTGGGGAGAAAAACAAGCAATAGAACAGAAAAATAAATTATAAAATATAAATTATATTTCTCTCCCAAGAGAAGTCTGCCCCAGTTAAATTATTAGTGGAAAAATTGTATAAATAGGAGGTGCCCCTCCTCATTATTCCATATAGCAGCAACACAGCAGCACAGTGAGGTTTGCAGTTTTCTGGGAGAGAGAAGTTCACATATACTGCAGAAAAGAAAAAAAAAACTGTTTTTTAGGGTTTCTATCTTTGGAAAGTTTTTCCATATTTTGTCTTTCTTCTTCATTGTACTCTGATCTCAGAATTATCATCTCTAGACGAAGGTTGTTGGGTTTTCTCCCATTTGGGCTTCCCGGGATAAAAATACTCGTGTTATTGCCATGTTATTGTTCTGTGCTTTGTCTATCTTCTCATGATCTTATTGATAAATTCAATTAAGATATATTGCTATAATCTTATGAAAATCTAACATGGTATTAGAGCAATGCTAGAAGAATCCATTCTCAAAACTCTGTCGAAAACCTGTCAAAACCAGGGTTTCATTTTTCAAAGTCTTCACTCAACCTTTGAGCAGAAAAAAGAGCCTTGGGAATTTATCTCTAAGGAGGGCGCATCTTTTGGTGAAGACAAGATTCAATTTTGACCTAACTCTACAACTGCAACAAAAATTAGGGTTTCAATTTTTGACCTACTCCCTCCACAGTTTTGGTTCGACTCTACCACTTCTCAGCTTGCCTCTCTAGGGTGCATTTATCTGTGTAGTCAGTTTTCCAAAACTTCAACCTTCAGTTTTGACCTAGTCTCTATTAAGGTTTCAAATCCAGATCTACAGCCAAGATGATCGGCATGAAGGTTGAAGATCGTCTAGAAGGAGCTTCCAACTTCATCCCCTAGAATCCTAGGGTTCTTCTTCTACTACAAGAAAATTACCTATTACAATGTGTAAATGAAAAGGTCCCGGAACCAAAAGTCATAGAAGACAAACCTTGTTGGAGGAAGAATGATGCCAAAGCAAGAAGGATTTTGGTGGACTCAGTTAGAGACCACTTGGTTCCTCATATCTCAGAAAATACGACAGCAAGGAAGATGTTCAAAACCTTAAAGAATCTATTTAAATACAGTATATCAATGTGACCCTCATGTTGAGGAATAAATTGTCGAATATGAAGATGACGAAGTCCGAGAATATTGCCTCATATTTCATGAGGATCACCGAACTTCGAGACAAGCTAAAGTCTAGTGGAAACAATCTTGAAGAAAAGGATCTCATTATGACCACCTTAAATGGTATCCCATCATCTAGGGAGTCTTTCATCCAAACTATAAGTGGTCGGACCAAGTTTCCCAATTTTGATAAGCTATCGACAGAATGCACTCAAGAAGAAACAAAAATCACAGCATGCCTTCATATCTCATGCCAAGAAAGGCAAGGGAAGGGGAAGGAAGTCCTTCAATCACAAGCACCAAGATAAGAGATCAAGTCCTCCCCCAGATCAGAAGAAACAAGAGAAGATATATTTATCTCAAATACAGTGCTACAGGTGCAAGAAATATGGTCATTATGCCAGTAGTTATCGAAGCTCAATCAAAAGGAAGCATAAAGCTTCAATTGCTAATGTAGAAGAAGACCCTCCTCACAAGGAGCCAAGGAAGGATGATCGTTCGAAGTTCTTCTTCTAAATTATATGAAGATCCAGACTGTGATGATCGTCAATCAAGCATATGAATATTAGTGGACTCTAACATTGGGAGCCCACCCACAAAGCTACAAAAGATAAGTATTTGATTTTACATGCTCTAGTAGATTAGATCTTGTTGTTTTTTAATATGTTTTACACCGATCTACATTTCTAAATCCAGGTAGTTAAATAGCATGGCATGCTGCACAACCCATCTGTTAGCACCTGATTTGTGCTAAGTAGATGGAATGGTTTCAGACCCTTAGGGGAAGGAACGAGGCCTACAAAATTTTCACAAAAAGAACCTCGGGGGGTTGTGATGGGTTTCTAAAAGAAAGGAAAGGCTCTAAGGAAGGAGTCCGAGAGTTGATGAGAACAGAGTAACCCGCTCTGGCTACAGTCCGTCAAATGAATGGGATCCCAAGGTCCAGAGTCATAGGCAAGCCCCTCGTGTTGGCCATGCAAGAGGAAAGAGAAGACCCCAGTCAGGAAAATGACGAAGAATGAATCACCTTTCAACAGTAGTGAGAAAGAGATGAAGTAGATCAACGGTGGAGAGTTGTTCCGCGAGTTTTAAATATACCACAAAAAGGCGCATTCCAAATTGGCGAAATGAGTTAAACGCCAGTAGATTTCGACGGTTGAGATCGCGAAGGTCTTTGATTAACGGTATAAATAAATTCCACTGAATTAAGACGCCCATGGGGAATAGTGTTTCAAAATTTGTGAAATGCGTTCAAAATTTACAAGCTACACCAATGATGATATGCCTAAGCCATGATTAGAACCGAGGATACAGGAGAAAAGTAATCAAGAGAGCCTGGAGTTTGAAGACATAACGTCGTTTGGGGTCTAGCAGGAGTGTTGCCTCAATCACCTTATGTTTTATGCTATCCATGGAGAAAACACCATGATACAGTTTGTTATGAGTTTGTTGCTAATTTTGTAACTAATTTTGGCCCCGTTTCGAGGTTGATCTCGAGGGCCCGAACACTATAAATATGCTTCCCGCAGAGGGAGAAAGGGTTAGTTTGGAACCTATATGACTGTTGTGTTTATGATATATTTTTTTAATACAAGTTACAGAGTCGAATGTTGGTTATTTGAATGCAAGAATTCCTGTGTATTTCTCAATTACAGTCTGTAATTTCCTTTATTTACGTGCATTTACTTCATGTTATTTCTTTACATTATGTTTTCTTCATGTCTTTGACTTAGTGTATAATGGTTTGGAATTCATATGCTTATGCTCCGTCCATTGTTTTAGACATTCCCCAAATGTTTCTTCAAAAGTTGGTGTAGAATTCATCCTCGCGGTGCTCTACATTGATGGACTGTCATCGTTCTCCATTTTCCACCAGACCCAAAACATATCAACTGTAATTGAAGTACTACCTTGCTCTTGCAAATGTTTCCTGTGCAAACTGCTCTGTATTTCTTAGTATTCGTGACTCCATACCCCAATACATATTTACCTTGTTTCAACCACCAATATTTGAAATTCATTCTGTGACAATATGTCTGGCCTTGTTATACATTTGTGTGAGATCCCTCTCTAGAAATGGGGAAGCCATCTCTCTTTCCTAAAGCTGTTCTATTGTTACCTTGGGGTCCGCCTTCCCACAACCTTGGGTGCGATTATGAGTGCTAACAAACAGGCGTCGTTGCCAGGGAATAAATTGAAGATCATCCCTGGGAGAACGACAAAGATTCGAAGGAGAAAAGGTTTATGAAGGCAAATGGAGACCCTTACAAGTAAATAAGGTTGTGTATTTTCCCTAGCGACTCCACATCAGTTCTGAGCTACATACAGAAGACATCCTGGCTTCCAGGCGGCCACATACAAGAGGTAATCTTCACACCGAGATTTTACAAAGTTTGGATAACCCCAATAAACCATCTAGGAATAAGGGAAAAGATCAATTAGCTATTCCTCATTTTGAACATTCATCTACTCGGGAATTCTGTAGCGTCCAAGATTCTGTGGAGGAAGCTTACTTTAAAATATCCCTATCGAAATCTAAATCAAATTCGGATCTAAGGAATACCAAAGTGAATCTTGATAGGTTGGAAGCATATCTGTTGGACTCTCTCTGGCATAACCTTCAGAGGTCTAGAAACCCTGCTCTCCAAAACTTTCAACCCTGTACTCCCCCGATTGTGCAAAATCGCCATGTCTTCCAAGTTCTTCCTATAGTCCCGAACCCACCTAGACCAATGTCCGATAGGTTCGCCCCACTAGATATTCCTATCATGTTACATGACCTCCCTCAAGTTTATTCCCAGAGAGTCCCATTCTATGATGGGGAGGGAAACTTCACAGCCAAACAGCACGTCGATAAGTTCGAAGACTTTTTGGACCTAGACTTGGTAGATGATGACGATGTGAAAATGAGGCTATTTGTGTTGAGCATCTTGGGAGAGGCGAAGAAATGGTTCAAAGATCTGCCTGCCAAGTCCATTCACATGTTCGTCGCTTTCCAAACTGCGTTTTTGGAAAGGTGGGAAGATAAGAGAATCCCTCTACAAGTCCTCTCCCGGTACAACATCCTGAAGAAGGGTGGTTTTGAGTCTGTACACAAATTTTTTGGCAGGTTTATGAGGACGTACAATTCTATTCCTGTTGAAATCAAACCGCTAGTGGGTGTTGCAAATCTACACTGCGTCGACGCTTTTGACAGTGATTTTTCTCTATTGTTAATGGAGAGGAAGTCTACAAATATTCCCGCAATGTTTCAAGACATGTTAGAGGTGGAAGCTAGCATGATGGCGAGCGGGAAAATCAAGCAGAAGATGGAGACAAGGAAAGTCAGAGAAGATGGACCTTCTACCTCTGTTACTTCTGGTAACAACGTGAAGTTTGAAATGATGTTGAAGACAATAGAGAAGTTGATGGATAAATTAGTTGTAGATAATGGATCATTGAAATGGGAGAAAAATGAGACCCAAATCAGGAACCGAAATTTCAGAAGACCCAATCCTCCTCAACCTCCACAGATTAGACAAAGGGACGACAGAAATCCCTGAAACCAGAACGATCAGCAAATACAACCACATTTTCCTGAAAATTATGTTGACGGCGAAGGTGAAGAGGAACCAGCTGAATACCAGATCCGTCATTTCGTAGATATAGACTCCGATATATACCTCACAGAAGCGGAGCATAACTTGTATGCTCAAGAGGAAGATTTGAAGGGTTTTGAAGAAGAGTCCGAACAATACCAGAGAGGGTATATGCATGTTGTGGATGAGTTCCATAAGAAAATTCAGTTGAGAAGTAGAGACGTCATTTTCAATAAAGGGAAGCTCAATCTGAATCAGCCTTCCAGCAGTCTACAAAATGATGATAAAAATAAAGAAAAACCGAAGGAGCAATTTCCATGCAAAGAGCCTATGAATAAGGGTGAAAAGACAAAGGAAGTTAGGCCACCAACGCCTACAGAGGTAGAAAAACCTGTGCCCACCTTCAACTTGCAGACAGAACTTTCGAAGGTAAAAATATCCATTCCCTTAAACGAGTTGCTGAGAAATGGAGAATACAGAGATAAGATAACCAGCATGGTTAGGAGTCAAGGAGAGTTTCAACCCGACATCTTAGAAGTGAATGATGATGCTCCTACTATCAGTTTTGGGTCTAGACTCGAAAATGGAGATGAAGAAGAAGTTCCCCCTTTCTACCTAAGCCTGAATGTGCATGATATGGTCGTGCATAATGCTATGTTGGATTCTGGAGCACCTATAATTTGATGCCTAAGGGGGTGGTATAGAGTCTAGGGTTTGAAGTCACTAGACCTTACAAGGATTTATACTCTTTTGATTCCAAAAAGGTAAAATGTCTCGAGTTGATCAAGGATATGGTAATGAATCTGACAAAAATACCCTCCAAAACTGCGGTGATGGACGTGGTCGTGGCAGACATTCCCCCAAATTTTGGCGTACTATTGTCTAGATCCTAGACATCCAAGTTAAAATGGAGCTTACAAATGGACATGTCTTATGCCACTATTCCTATGATTGGGGGAAGTAAAATAATATACAGCGAGAAAAGATCTTCATACGTGGTTAGCAGCCAAGACAAGCCAAATGACCATGTTATATACGTTGTTGACACCGACCTAGGATCATCTATTTTCTTCAATGACATTTCTCCCTGCGGCCTCAAAATATTGACACCCATCGAAGAAGAGGAAGGCAAGTCCGCCAAGAGGCAAAGTGCTTTAGAAGCGAAGGAAAAGGAGGAAGGTCTTTGGACCTTGTATTTCAATGGTTCAGTCTCTAAAATTGGAGTTGGCGCAGGTCTATATATCATTTCTCCCATCCAAGACTCTGA
Organism: Pseudotsuga menziesii; assembly: GCA_001517045.1. NCBI lineage: Eukaryota > Viridiplantae > Streptophyta > Pinopsida > Pinales > Pinaceae > Pseudotsuga > Pseudotsuga menziesii. The sequence goes on from LPNX010723351.1 coordinate 127,205, forward strand.
AAGCATGTCTTACTAGTTAAATTTTGAATGTACTAACAATGTGGCATAGTATGAAGCTTTATTGTTGGGGTTGCATGCTTTGAAAGATAGGGGGGTCAAGAGGGTACAGATCATAGGGGACTCAGAATTGGTCATAAATCAGGTAAATGACATATATCAGACCAGGCATCCCAAAATGAGGGACTATATAAATGATTTATGGGACATGTTCGGCAATTATTTCGCTAAGCACAACAATCAAGGTAGTCCCTAGAGGTGAAAACGTGAGCGTTGATTCCTTGGTAGTCACTGCTGGAAATTTCGGAGCCCCTATGGCTAGGAAAAAAGACCATAGGGTGGACATCAGGAATAGACCCTCCATCCCTAACAACTCCAAACACTGGCAAGCGTTCGAAGATGACGAGCAGATCAAGAAATTTTTGGAGTTATCAGACGAGTTCGCAACACCTAGATAGATAACGAAAACTGCCACCACGAGAATATTCAGGATACCGAAGGTGGTGAAGAAGGGGTTGATGAAAGTGGAAAGTACAAGGATTCCCTGGGAGGGAAGGACACAGTGCAACTGAAGGGTAATCATATTCCTAGAGGCCTGGTCCCCTTGGAGGAGTTGTTTGACCAAAATGACGTGGCTAAGGACCCAAATATGAATCATATGGATGATGTTGTCAAGGATGAGAACATAGGGACCGAGGATCACCCAAAGATCATAAAACTGTCAAAGAAGCTACCTGCAAAGGTGAAAGAATACTATGTCAATATAATGAAGGAATATACTGACGTCTTTGCATGGAGCCATGAAGATATTAAAGAATATGACACCTCTATCATACAACATACCATTCCCATATAAATCCAAACGAAAAGCCTTTTAAACAGAAATTAAGCCTGGGCCAACCCAAAATTGTTGCCTATCATCGAGAGAGAAATCAGGAAGTTGTTTGACGCCAAAATCATTGTGACACTAAGGTTTTCCAAGTGGGTCGCAAATGTGATGTCGGTTAGGAAAAAGAAGGGCAAGATTCGGATCTACATAGACTTCAGAAATATCAACAGGGTCTCTCTGAAAGACAAGTATCCTTTTCCCAATATGGAACATATTTTACAGACAATTGTGTGATCTGAGAGGATTTCCACCATGGATGGTTTCTCGGGGTACAACCAAGTAAAGGTGTTTCCTGAGGATCAAGAGAAAACTGCTTTCACTACGCCGTGGGGTACTTTTATATACGCCAATATTCCTTTTGGTCTCATGAACGACGGGGCCACGTTTCAGCATGCCATGGATATAGCCTTCGCAGAAGAAAAAGACAAATTTGTGGTGTTCTATATGGATGACATTATTGTATACTCGAGGTCTTATAAGGAACACATCCGACATTTGGAGAAGGTTTTCCTAAAATGTATCACTGAACCCTCGCAAATCTAATTTCGGGTTAGAAGAAGGAAAATTGTTGGGACATATCATCTCAAAGGACGGTATAAAGATATACCCAGAAAGAATCAAAGTCATCCAGAAGGTCGAAGATCCGAGAAGCAAAAAGGAAGTACAATCTTTCATTGGACAGGTAAATTTTCTAAGAAGGTTCATCCCCAGCTTCGCCGAAATACTAATGAATATTACCAACATGCTAAAGAAGGACCATGAGATTAAATGGACACCAAACGCAAGGACAGCCTTCATGGATATAAAAAAGGCCCTCACCGAGGCCCCGGTCATGGTAATTCCATATTTCGGCAAAGACTTCCTGATCTTCTCTTATGCATCTGACCACACTATTGTCGGAGTGTTGTTACAGAAGAATGACCAAAATGTCGAACAGCCTATAGCGTTCTTCAGCAAGGTGTTGAGAGATGGGGAATTGAAGTATGATATAATGGAAAACCAGGCATATGCCCTGATAAAATCATTGAAAGATTTCAGGGTTGATGTTCTCCATTCCCATATCATTTCCTATGTACCCAGCAGTATTGTGAAAGGCATCCTCACGCAGCCGGATCCAGAAGGGAGGAGAGCGAAGTGGATTGTTGTGCTATTGGAATATGATATTGAAATCAAGCCTACCATGGTTAAGGGTCAGGGGCTGGCCAAAATGATGACGAACTCCAACTGTTATTCCTTGCAGCTTAACTTCGTGACTAGCCACTCACTTCAACTGGACGCTGAGATACAGGTAATGTCGAGCTTCTCCACATCTCCTTGGTATTCTGACATCGTATATGTGTTGCGCAATATACAGGTACATGCAGGGTTGAGAAAGACGAGAGAAAGGTCAATAAAGTTAAAATCGGCAAAATTTTGTATTTTGAATGAGTACCTGTATTGGAAAGAGCCGTGAAGTATCCTCTTGAATTGCCTTCTGGAAGATGAATCCCGGCATACCATAGAAGAATTTCACAATGGAGACTATGGGGGACACCGTTCTTGGAAGGTTACGGCGAACAATATTTTGAGGGCCGGTTTCTATTGGCCCTCATTGTTCTCTGATGTGTACAAAGAGATCACCAAGTGACACCCTTGTTAGGTTTTTGAGGGTAAGAGGAAACTCATCCCACTTTCTCTTAACCCCATATCTGTGGAAGCACCATTTCAACAATGGGGGATAGACTTCATTGGGGAAATAAATCCCAACTCCTCTGGGAAACATAGATGGATTATGACGGCTACAGATTACTTTACCAAATCGATCGAAGCAATATCCACCAGAAGAGATACTAATGAGGTGATTATGAATTTTCTGGAGGAGAACATCTTAGCATGGTTTGGGTGCCCTGGGAGAATAGTAATAGATAATGCAATGGATTTTAAGTCTAAGAATATGATCAACTTCTGCCATAAATACCACATCAATCTCAACCACTCTACCTCCTATTACCCCCAAGGAAATGGGCTGGCAGAGTCTTCAAACAAAATCCTAGTGAGGATTATTAAGAAATTGTTGGAAGAAAACAAGAGGGCTTGGCACACGAAGTTGAAGTACGCCTTATGGGTTGACAGGATCAGCACCAAAAGGGCGATTGGTATGTCCCCCTTCCAGCTAGTATACGGATCTGAGGTGGTCTTACCAGCATCTTTAGGAGTGCCAATGATAAGGTTGTTGCAGGAACAGCAAAGTGAAGTAAATCATATGCAGAGAAGGATAAACCAGATCATTGAGTTGAATGAGTTGAGAGACAAAGCCTACAATACCGTGCAGATACATCAAGAGAAAATGAAGAATACCTTTGACGGGAAGGTTAAAGAAGAAAAGTTATCGATTGATGACCTAGTCCTAAAGTGGGACGCACCCCACGAAGATAAAGGAAAACATGGGAGATTTGACCACATGTGGGTAGGTCCTTACATTGTTGTGGCACGCAAAGGAAAAAATGCTTTCATTATACAACATCAAGACAGATCCCTGCTAGAGGGAGGTCCAGTGAATGGGCAATTTCTCAAACACTACTTGACCTGAGAAGAAGAGGTAAACACTTGTACCATAGCTGTATATATTTCCCAGTTTTCAAGAAATAAAAAGGTAGCCCCAAAAAATATTTGAAGCCCGAGGAGAATGTCATAAGATCTAAGGGGGCGACCATGTTTCTTTTTCTTTGTTCTTGTTTGCATACACAGCAACACTAACAGATGTTTTGAATTCCAGAGTAAAGATACCCGCCCAATGGATTCGGCACCTAGTCTACGGGTTCTTTGCTACATCACGAGGAGGATAGCATCCCTAGCTAGAGAATGACAGTCTTGTTTTAGTTGAAATACAAATAGGTAAAGAAGGACCAAGTCATACTAAGGAGATTGCAGAACAGATAGGTTTTCCTTTTAAACCTTTCAGACCTAAAACCCGATCAGTGAACAGATTCAGAATGAATATGAAGGCATTATTAAACCCTAGGTTTAATAAAAAGCAGGTAATCAGTGTTCAAGACAGTTCCAGTGATGATGAGGGAAGCAGTAGATCTAAAGAATTGGAATTTGCCCTCCATCAAGTCTTTGATAACATCAATCAAAGCTTAAAACAAATTCCAGATCTAATCCCTAAAAGTTGCATTCTTGACTCCAATAATATAGAAGATAATAACCTATCAGAACTTCCTCAAACTAAGATTGGTAAAGTACTTAAAAAGCAGATAGAATGCAATGAGCAGGTTTTAACAGAACAAGAAAGTGAAAAGGTTGCAAATCCTGGAAAAAGGAAGGTTACATATGAAGATACAGGAGGCAGTATGCTAAAATTGAAATAGGATAAACAACACAAAGAAATTGAGCAGATGAGAAGACAAAATGAGCATTTAAATCATATTAATGATCAATTGGTCAAATCAAATACAATGTTGAAGGAAGATCTACAAGAAGTAAATCAGAATTTTGCTGAGTTAATCCAAGTGTCAGAAGAAGCAGTTAAAAGGAGGAAATTGGCGCAAGAGGAGAGGGGTCATTTATTAAAGGACAAAGAGGAGCTGACAGCAAACCCGCGTGGCATGAAGAAAGACATTAGAAGGTTGCAAGAAAAGTCAAGAGCGCTATATGGGCTAGCCACATTAGCTGAAGCAGCAAGAAGGATTTGAAAAAGATCTCACTTGACACATGTCATTAAATAGGTTCATTTTTTATTTATATCTTGTCTATATTTAGTAAATCTTAGCCTTAGAAAGTGGATCTAATGAACAAACTTTGAGATCCCATCGTTAGATTTTTGTTCTATATATTTGTAATATTTTATGAGAAACTGGAGACATAGATGGGAGTCAGTCCTAGGGAGACTATGCAGACATACATGCTACTTCTGTAAGAGCTTCTTTTTGCTTTTTGAATGACTATTAATATATTATATGGAGATAGGCCTTTGATCTAAATTGTTTTTATATTTTTCAGTTCAGTTTGAAGTCTTCATACTATGAATGTTGTATAGATGTTTTCTATGTTTCATTTTATGTATGAATGTGAATATTTAAATACCTATTGTTATTTGAAAAGTGTTTTCAAAATCCAATATTCTTATATATGTGCTATAGATAGAAATTGTTAGTTTATTGTTTGCAGTTCTATATATGTTAAGCTTATCTCCTGTACTCTTCTATACCTGTCGTTCATTCTTGCAAAGACTTTTTGTCTTTTACATTTGTATTACTGAAGTATTCAGACTTTGTCTTCTGCCTTATCAGCCCTACCCTTTGATTTGCATTTTGTCATCCAAACAAAATCTACAAAAAACAGTTTTTTACTTTAGGTGCCTGAACACTACTAACCCCATAGTCTAGGTAGCAGATTTAAAGGAAAACAGAATTTGGTTGTGATTACAGGAGAAAATGTAACCGATCTGAAGGTAGATCCGAAGAGTGTCCCTAAAACAGACATGATTCACTTACACCAAGGGATAAGAGACATCCTTTACTCTGATCTGCTCCAGGCTATGTTGCAGATATCCAAATTAACAGCTGGTAAGAAAAGAGTTGAATAACTGCTCCGAAAAGAGAAGGTAGAAAACAGGGCTCACTAAGCCCAGATCAAGAAGCTCCAGGTGGATATATCGGTGGCAGACAGCCCGAAGGACAAAGGTGTTGCCACACAAAGACTACTAAAGGACAAGGAAGGTACAATTCAACTGCTAAAGAAAAAGCTAGAAATCCCAGCTACCTGGCTCATACAAACTTCTGAGTTGACCAAAATTGAGAAAGAGAAGGAAGCCTTAAACATCGATTTGATCAATTGTAAGGCTAGGAAAAACATCGAGAAAAGGACGCAGAACTCTGGGTCGAGGAAAAGAGGGCCTTCAAAGCAAGGCAAGATGAACTAGAAAGAGAGTTGAAAGAGTTGAAGGAAAAGGATCGAGAACATCCAATCCATGTGGTTCCATCTTCTGAGATATCTGGTGTCGACTCCCTCTCTCAGGCTATGTCCCAAGTAATTCTTAAAGCCCTGGAGATCATTGGTCTGAGAAAGAAATATAAGAATCTGATGGATATGAACAAACTCAAGGAAGAGCTAAGAAAAAAGTTGGAAGACCATTGTAAAGAACTGGAGGACAATAACAGCAAGCTGACAAAGCAAGTTTATGGCCAGGAAGCTCTCCTAGGGGAAAAGCACCTCATCTGGGACATGATAATAGCAAAATCAGCCAAGGTATAGCCATACTTGGATGTTATCCAAGATAAGGAAAATGCCACACAGACAGCCAAAAAACATATTTAGACGGCAAAACTGGACATGAACAAAAGGCCCCTGGACACAGCTGAAGGCGCAATCGATTTTCTTAATAGTTTAACTGAAGAAGACATCAGACGGGGGAATATCCAAGATAAAATTTTGTTCATTACATGGGCCAGGAGAGTGGTGCACAAACACCGTCACTTGAATATGGTCGAAGCGAAGTGGAAGGCATGCACAAGCAGGTTAACGAATTTGCTTAGTCTTTTAATCCTTTGGTCAAAAGAGGGCTCCCCTTCTTTTGGGAAGAAAAAGGACCAATGATGTCCTAGAAAGAGTATCATGACATATTGATCGATAGTAGACAAGAACACAGGCAATTTGAAGACATGGCTCAGCAATCACTTTCAGGTAAACTGTGGTCGAAAAATTATCTGGTGAATTTGAATTACTATTTGATTTCAGAGTTATGTGCACAAGATTACTAACACCTTCCTATTTGGAGAACCTAGAACTTAGTGTATTGGCGGAAGAAATGACAAAGCTAGAAATGCCAATGGTTAAATAATGGAAGGTGATTGAAAATTACGGCAAGGCTAAATACAAGCTACACAATTGATGATATGCCTAAGTCATGATTAGAACCGAGGATACAGGTGTAAAGTAATTAGGCGATCCTGGAGTTTGAAGACGTAACGCCTTTTGGGGTCCAGCAAGAGTGCTGCCTCCATCACTTCCTGTTTTATGCTATCCGTGGAGAAAACGCCACGATACAGTTTGTTATGAGTTTGTTGCTAATTTTGGCCCCGTTTCGAGGTTGGTCTCAAGGGCCCGAACACTATAAATATGCTCCCCACAGAGGGAGAAGGGGTTGGTTTGGAACCTGTGGGATTGTTGTGTTTATGATATTTTGATTTAACACAAGTTATAGAGCCGAATGTTGGTTATATGAATACAAGAATTCATGTGTATTTCTCAATTACAGTCTGTAATTTCCTTTCTTTACGTGCATGTACTTCATGTTATTTCTTTACATTATGTTTTCTTCATGTCTTTGACTTAGTGTATAATGGTTCGAAATTCATATGCTTATGCTTCGTCCATTGTTTTAGACATTCACCAAATGTTTCTTCCAAAGTTGGTTTAGAATTCATTCTCGTGGTGCTCTACATTGATGGACTGTCATCGTTCTTCATTTTCCACCAGACCCAAAACATATCGACTGTAATCGAAGTACTACCTTGCTCTTGCAAACGTTTCCTGTGCAAACTGCTCTGTATTTCTTGGTATTTGTGACTCCATAGCCCAATATATATTTACCTTGTTTCAACCACCAATATCTGATATTCATTCTATGACAATATGTCTGGCCTTATTATACATTTGTGTGAGATCCCTCTTTGGAAACGGAGAAGCCAGCTCCCTTTCCTAAAGCAGTTATGTTGTTACCTCGGGGTCTGCCTTCTCGCAACCTTGGATGCAATTCTAAGTGATAACACCATCTAGGACGACGACTCCTTTATAACATACTAGAGTAGTACACACTCTTAATGGTAAGCTATAATGGAGACCATAAGCATCCAAATAATGGCCTTATGTGTGTTGTGTCGAAGCATTGACTACAAAGTTGTCTACAATATTTTGTTAATACATTGATTATCAAATATTGCTAACCATTTGACAGGATTTGACTTTGTAGGGAATGCCATGATCTATAAGAACAAGTGATCACATTGATATACGGATGGAATAGAAGCAGAAAGCCCCTAGAAGCATGTATTATGACTCTCAGACCCAGAATAATCTCATGTAGAGATTTGGTGATCAGACGCAGAAAGCTTCTACGAATGTCGGTTTATCTGCTGCTTCAACAAGATTTACTCAACCAAATTCTGAGAGACGGAGGGAGTTATCACTCAAAGACAAGGATTCTAGTCTATTACATATGATAAAAACCTGAGGACGTTGATGTCATGACTCGAACAAGACAATCGAAGGATCCTTGATGAACCTGGTCGTCACCAAGATGAATAATTACTCTCCAGTATACATTCGCGTGCCCAAGTTAGAACCTTCAGGAAAAAAGGAAACATCCATGGGATATCGCAAGTCTTCAAATGATTACAGAATATACATCCCAATATCGATTCAAATCAAAGTCAGGCAGGATGCAACCTTTGAAGAAGAAATGGCTATTTGAAAAGGAAGAGGATCAAATATGGAGATCGATGACGATGAAGAGATGAGATCATCTCCCCCTCCAAACATTAAGAGGGAGTCTAAAGAAATGAATAAACCAATCAATCCCATTAATCCAATTGAGCCAGAGGATGCTCCCACATATATGGCAGTAAGTCAAAAAGGACCAGATGGGCACGACATTTTGCAGAATACAGAGGAGCATGGAGCAAATGGGAGCATTGAAAAATACAAGGTCAGATTTGTTGCCAGAGGGTTCTCTCATAAATATGGAGTCAATTATGATGAGACATTTGCTTCTATGGCTCGATATAATTCCATCAGATCGATCATTTCTATTACTTCAGCAATGGAATGAAAGTTGTATCAAATGGATGTCAAGACAACATTTCTCAATTATATTGTTGATGCATTATTTCTTAGGATTAAAAATATGATAAAGGAAGAAGAAGATTTTCCTAGGTCAAAGAAAATACACCATAGATATATTGAAAATATTCGAAATGTTGGACTACAAGTCCATAGCTACTCTGATGGATGCAAATTTGAAGAACTGAGAGTTTCTGCTTCAGATTCAAATTTGATCCATCATACCATGTATCGTCAGTTGATTGGGTCCTTGATGTATCAGACAAACACCAAACCATATATTTGTTTTCTTGTGAATGCCCTCAGTCAATTCACGTGTGAACCGAGGCAGATTCACTAGACTGATGCAAAACATGTGCTCAGATACTTACATGGCACTGTGGAATATGATTTATGATAGAATTCAGATTGTGACTCAAGATTGCAAGGGTTTACAGACTCATATTGGTCTGGAAGCACTACAAATAGGAAGAGCACTTCAGGATGTTGTTTCAGTTTGAGTTCTGCAGTGATTTCCTAGTACAATAGGAAGCGGAACTCAATAGCTCTCAATACTGCAAAGACCGAGTATATGACTACTAGTTCAGGAACCAAAGAAGGAGTTTCTATTCGTGAATGTAACACCCCGGTTTTTGACCCCGTTGCATTAGATGTATATGATGTATATATTGTAAATGATCATGGTGCGGAGCTAAAGGCCAAGGCCCCACCATTGATTGGTCATGCTATGTTTCAGGTTGAAATTGTCACCGATGGTGTATCGAGGCATGCGGCATACGTATTAAGTTTTGTTACCATGTAAATATGCATATTTAATTAAATGAACCCAACCAGCGACGTTCGTGGCAACTAAATTGAAAAGGGCATGATTTTCACAAGGATAAGGGTGGAGGAAATGTCAAACCTTGGGCTATGAGAGAAATCCATGTGTCACCTCCCCTTGTCTTATCCAACTACCAATTTTAATGTTTAGCTGAGTAGTTGAGGCAGTTATGGCTGGGACTGGAGTGTGGCAGGACTGTCAGTCCTTGTCCACACGCACACTCCACCAGCGGATTGAACCTCATGATGGGCAGAAGAATGACTACGCCCTTCATTCATTCTCTCCACTGCGCGTTATCTCCACGATCTGTTCATCCACGCGCATAGGCGAAGCTGTTCATCCTCACGTAGGGATCATTGTCTGTTCATTAATCTCACGCATAGGATTTTTCTGGTTTTGGGCACACAGCGACCTGGGAGCCATGCTCTTTCATCCACGACTTTGCTGTGAAATACCATTCATGTTTTCAGTTGTATGTTCTCCTTACAGGCTGGTATGGCCGTGTAATATCCCCGCCATTTTAATGTTGAGATTGGAATTGTTGTTCTTCCTATGAGTTATGGTCGTCGTTGTTCTCCTCAAGATTTGTTGTGATTGTTGTGGTCTTCTTTACATTTGGGGTCTGGTGCAAGTTTCCCTCATGCATAGACTGTTTGGAGTCGTTTTCCCAATGTTGTGAACTGTGCTCACTGATTATGTTTTGGGACTGTTTTTTTCCCCACATTCACTGATACGTTTGGGACTGTATAATTCGCTTGGAAATCGTTTTCCCCTATTAAGCTGTAATTGCTGACTAATTGCCTGCATGCAATGGTTGGTCTTTGGACTGTGTTGGGAGCAGAGATGGGGGCTTGGTTTGCTTGATAAACCTGGTGTCTAGAAACCACACGGACAGAGCTAGAGGGTTGGCTTTCTTCTCCACAACCCCTGAATAGCACTGAAAGGGAATGCAGGGACTGTGTAGCAGAGAAGGGACCAATTCCTTGTGTTGGGTGTGTGTGGGTGTCTTAGAAGTCAGGCTAGTTCTGGTGTAGGTGTTCTTGGCTCTGTAATGAGCTCACCAGCTTAGCATTTAGTCTTTCCCAACTCTTGGATGGCCTGATAAACCTGACCATGTTAGCTTGGCTGTCTTGTTGATGGCCTGATAAACCCAACTGTGTTGGCTTGGCTGTGATTGTGTACCCTTGGCTATGTCTAAACATGCTTGTTCCTTATTCCTTGGAGAATCGTGCCCAGCTCGGGGGTGGCAGTGTTGCTGAAAGATTGATGAGCACATTGGCCTATGGTTGGGTGGAACGTTGCAGCGATGTAGCTGGTTGCGAAATGAGTTCTTTATAAGATAAGTGATCTTGTCCATTTTACTTCTGCAATCCTATTTACTGTTAGTGATTATGATGAACATGTTGAATGAATGCTTGCATAAATCTACCTTGCTTCCGCTGTATATGATAGATAATTGCATCTGTGTATGTTCTACTTCATTGCATTCTATTTTAGCATTTTTATGAATTCACATGATCATGGGGCTGGTAGCCCGGATGGTTAGCGCCATGGTAGCGTCCTCTTCGCCGGTCCGAGGGTCGGGGACGTTACAGCGTGGTATCAGAGCTCATGTTGCAGCATGGGCTTGAATGGACCACAAAGGTGCAGTGACAGAAGAAGGATTTCTTTCTACCCAGCAGAGATCAGAGGTTGATGACAAAAAACTTCCACAAATTTGTCTAAGTGTTTGAACAGTCGGTTCATCGGAACACTTAGTGGGAAGGACTTCCGATGTAGCAGAGGAGCTAAGCAGAAGCATACCCAACGAAGGACATTTGGAAGGAAATCGCGGAAAAAATTTCTAAGTGTTCGACGTCCGTCGGCGGAAAATAGTTGAACGAGCGCCCGCCGTTGCGAATGGCTAGACAACTACGCGTCTGATGGGTAAGGCCTCCGGCCGCCGACGCCGTAAAGAAAGTTCGTTCAAATTTTTCTAAGTAGTGAAAATATCGGCCATCGAAAGCAGAAATTTGCTCGTGTACCCGCCGTTGCGGAAGTCTAGAGCACTAGTCTTCCGATGAGAAGAGACTGCCGATACTGATCAGGTTATGCCTCAACAGATTAGGCCGCCGATCGGGAGAAGATCGAAGATTGTGTTCCGCCGTTGCGGCTGCTGATGGAATTAATTCGCCGACGAAAAGAAGAGAATTGAGCCGAGGAAGCGGCAAGAAGGAAGACTAAGAGGGAAAATTTCAAAAATTTCTCTAAAGTCCGGGAATCATCGGCCATCGGCGATGGTTAGTGGATAGAGCTTCCGACAGCCGATGAGTTTATGATCCGCGGAACCCGCAGTGAGATCACTACCCACCATTGCGGCTGTCTAATGGACTATCATTCTGAATATTAGAAGATTCGATTGCCGACGGGGTAGTGCTTAGTGGATCCGATCGCCGATGAACAGCGGAGAAGTTAGTTGTTTTGACCGCCGAAATGTCGGATTGATAGTTGGAATGAGATCCGATTTTGCAAAAAGGAAAATTTGAGTTTTTCCGTGGGATTTTCTTAGCGGATTTCGACTGTTTTTCAATGGGATTTTCAGCAGTTTTTCAGTGAATTTTCAGGGCTGAAAATGAGAAAGTGGCAGCGATCTTATGCGCCAGATTGCGCGAAAACCAATGATTTACAAAAAAACAAAAAAAACGAGGACAGACAAGCCCCCTTGACCCCCGTTGTGCCCCTCAGACAGACGTTCTTTGAGGAAGAAGATTCTATGTTTTGGGCAAACTTGTGATTTTATAATTTTTCCAGGAGAAGGTAAATGATTCTGATTTATATCAATGTTATGTATCTAACACTTGTGTTACTAACACGTTTGCAGAATCATAGTCACTTTCAAGAGCAGTATTCCAAGTAGTGCAGTTTGGCAAGTAAGTGGTGGTTCAGTTATGAGAACCCATGATGGATATGATGCTCGGGATTCTTACGAGCGAGCAGAAGATGCCATGGGAGAAAATGTCTGTAATAGAAATGATGACATAGAGTCTAATGGAATGAGATTCCAAGAGACACCGTCAGATGTTGCAGCCACCATGAGAAGCTTGATCAAGGCCCAGGAAGAGCAGCATCAGTTGAATGCTGCAATGTTGCAGAGTTTGACAGACTTACATAGAAAGATAGACTCTGGACGAGGTACGGCAAGGCCAGAAGGCAGTAAGAGCAGCACTAGGAGAAGGAGAAGGACTTCTAGTGGGTCATCTGACTCTGAAGAATCCAGCGAGGATTCAAGTTCTTCTTCTCAGAAAAGAAAAAGAAAGAGACACCATAGGGATCGCTCTCGAGATGAATTTAAGAAAGCTAGACCTCCTACATTTGATGGTGAGGTAAAGACTGGATAGGAAGCTGAAGCTTGGCTTCTGAGAATAAAGAAGTACTTTCAAGTGCATGATTATTCAGGAAACATGAAGGCAAGAGTTGCCATATTCAATCTGAATGGAAGAGCATCCATTTGGTGGGTACACTTCAAGCAAGTAAAGAGGATCAATGAAAGGAGACTTAAGTGGAAACAGTTCAAGAAGTATTTCAAGCAGAAATACCTCTTCGACATGTATTATGATGACAAGATTAAGGAGTTCCATGAGCTGAGATTGGGACAGCGGACCATGGAAGAATATGCAAATAAGTTTTTGGAGTTGTTGAGGTATGTCCAGTACATCAGAGATGAAAAAGTGAAGGTCCAGCGTTTTCTGAGTGGATTACCTCAGTCTTACAAAGATAGAACTGAGTTTTATGAACCTAGAACTCTTGAAGAAGTAATAAGAAAAGCTAAGTATTGCTATGAGCAAAGCAAAGGTAAACCTGATTACCATAAGGCATGGAAGGACAAGAAGAACGAGAAGTTTGACCAAAGAAAGAAAGGTTTCAAACCTTCTAGCTTCAGGGATCAGCAGAAGCATCCATCCCAAGCTGCGAGCAAGCCAGTTGGAATGACAGGAGAAAAGCCTAAGGATCCACAACAGAATAGAGAACCACTTCAATGTTGGAAATGTGGAGGACCCCACATGCACAAAAATTGTCTACTCGAGAATGAGAGTGCAAGACCGGCTTTTAACATTCAAGAAGCAGAAACAGTGGGTCAAGTAGCAAGGGCAAACCTAGGATTTATGCAGCACTGGAGGACCGCCAGGAAGATCACCAGTCAATTGTGGTTGAAGTAGCAGGTAAGATTGATGAGCAATCTGTTTCTATTTTGATCGACCCTGGTTCTACTCACAGTTACATTACTCCTAGAGTAGTGGATATTTGTGCTTTTAAGAAAGTAAAGCATAGGAAGTCTTGGTTAGTTCAGCTAGCCACTGGAACTAAGAGAAAGGTCACTGAGGTTGGTCATGAATGGATTGGTCACTTGTGTAGATTTGAATGTTCTATCGCTTGGTTCTTATGATGTTCTCATTGGAATGGATTGGTTAGAAGCTCACAGGGTGAAGCTTGACTGTTACAATAAGACTTTTGAATGCGTGAATGAAGAAGGGGACCTAGTAGTTGTGAAAGGTATTCCAAAGGTGATTTCAATACGGCAGGTTTCAGCAATGCAGTTAAAGAAGTTCTGTAGGAAGGGTTGCCAGTTGTATGCAGCTCATATTTTGGAGACTAGGAGATGAAACTCCAAGGTTGGAGGACTATCAGGTGTTACAGGAATTCAGGGATGTGTTTCCTGATGAGATTCCAGGGCTTCCTCCAAAGCGGGACATTGATTTCACTATTGAACTTGTGCCAGGAGCAGCACCAGTGTCCAAGGCGCCCTACAGGATGAGTACACCGGAGATGCTAGAGTTGAAGATGCAACTGCAAGAGTTGTTGGAAAAGAAGTATATCCGGTCGAGTGTGTCTCCTTGGGGAGCACCAGTGCTATTTGTAAAGAAGAAAAATGGTACACTCAGGTTATGTATTGATTACAAACAATTGAACAAGGTACTGTAAAGAATAAATATCATTTGCCTAGGATTGATAACCTCTTTGATCAAATGAGGGGAGCAAAGGTATTTTCCAAGATCGACTTGAGGTCTGGTTACCATCAGGTGAGAATCAAGGATGAAGACATTCATAAGACAGCATTTAGAACGAGGTATGGACATTATGAGTTTGTAGTGGTACCATTTGGTCTCACAAATGCACCAGCTACATTTATGTGCCTTATGAATAGTGTCTTCAGCAAGTATTTGGACAAGTTTGTTCTTGTCTTCCTTGATGACATTCTTGTTTATTCTAAGAATGAGGAAGAACATGAAGAGAATTTGAGATTGACATTGAAATTGCTTAGAGAGCACCAGCTGTATGCGAAACTAAGCAAGTGTGACTTCTATAGAGATAGAATTCAATATTTGGGTCACATTATCTCAGAGGAGGGTATATCCGTGGACCCTGAAAAGATTGAAGCCATTATGAATTGGCCTACTCCAAGAAATGTGACAGATATAAGGTCTTTTATGGGACTTGCAAGATACTACAGGAGATTCATTGAGGGATTCTCCAAAGTTGCACATGCCATCACTTCTTTGCAAAAGAAGGGGATGAAGTTCGAATGGACATCGAGGTGTGAAGAAAGCTTCCAGCAGCTGAAGAGTCTTCTCACTAGTGCACCAGTATTGAAGGTTGCAGATCCAGAGAAATATTTTGTGGTGTGTACCGATGTATGCGGACAAGGGCTTGGAGGAGTCCTTATGCAGGACAACCATGTGATATGTTATGAGTCAAGAAAGCTGAAGGAGCATGAGAAAAACTATGCCACTCATGATCTAGAGCTTACAGCCATAGTACATGCCCTCAAGATGTGGAGACATTACTTGATGGGCAGGAGATTTGAGCTCCGAATAGACCATTGTGGACTGAAGTATTTGTTTGATCAGCCTACTCTGAATGCTAGACAAGCAAGATGGCTGGAATTTTTATGTGAGTTTAATTTTGAAATCAAACACATAAAGAGAAAGGAAAATAAGGTAGTTGATGCACTCAGCAAGAAGGTGCAGGAAATGCATGTGGCATCTCTTAGTATTTGCCAATCAGATTTGAGGCGGCAGATTGTTAGTCATGTTGCTGGAGATGAATTGTATGAGCAAGTAAAAGACAAGTTGCAGCAGCAAAATCTTGAGAAGAGGTATGAGGGATATAAATTGGAAGAAGATGGACTTCTTTCTTATAAAGGTAGAATTTATATTCCAGATGTAGCAGATTTGAGGAGAGTTGTTATGGATGAAATCCATCAAGCTCCGTATTCTGGTCACCCAGGATATCAGAGGACAATTGCTACAGCTAAAAAGCAGTACTTTTGGCCAAGAATGAAAAAGGATATGGTTGAGTACATTTCGAGGTGTATGAAATGTCAACAGGTAAAGGTTCAGCATCAACATCCCGCAGGCTTGTTGGAGCCTTTGCCAGTTCCAGAATGGAAATGGGAAGTTATTTCCATGGATTTTATTACAGGATTGTCGATGACTTGGAGACAACATGATTCCATCATGGTTGTGGTAGACAAGTTGACTAAGGCAGCACATTTTATACCGGTTAAATCTACGCATAAGACGGATGACATTGCAAAGATCTTCATGAAGGAGATTTTCAAATTGCATGGATTGCCGAAGGAAATAGTCTCTGACAGAGATGTCAAGTTCACTTCCAACTTTTGGAAGGGGTTGTTTGCAGATTTGAGTACAAAGCTTAACTTCAGCACTGCGTACCATCCTCAGACAGATGGTCAGACAGAGAGAGTTAATCAGGTGCTTGAAGATATGCTTCGCATGTACGTAATGGACAAACCAACCAAGTGGGAAGATTACTTGCACTTGGTAGAGTTTGCTTATAACAATGGACATCAGGCATCCTTGGGGATGAGTCCGTATGAAGCTTTGTATGGAAGAAGGTGTAGGACACATGTGACTTGGGATAATCCAGTGAACAGAGTTGTGCTTGGACCAGAATTGCTCAAGGAAATGGAGCAAGAGGTTATAAAGATTAGACAGAATCTGAAAGCAGCACAGGACAGACAGAAAAGCTATGCAGATAAGCATAGGGTGAACAGGGAGTTCAGTGTTGGAAATCATGTTTACCTCAGAGTGAGGGCAAGGAAGAGTTCCTTGAAGCTTGGAAGTTGTGCCAAGCTGTCACCCGGATACTAGGGGCCATTTGAAGTGCTTGAAAGAATAGGGTCAGTTGCATATAGACTTGCATTGCCTGCTAGCACTAGAGCTCATAATGTTTTTTATGTTTCTTTGCTTAAGAGATATGTACATGATCCTAACCATGTGATAAATTGGGATGTGATTCAGGTGGAACCCGAGGGAGAGTTCCGAATCGATCCAATGCGCATCCTCGACAAGAAGGTCACAATGCTCCGGAACCGGGCCATAGGGCAGGCAAAGGTGCAATGGGAGCACTACGGACCTGAAGAGGCTACATGGGAGCTGGAGGATGCCATGCGATTGGCACATCCATTTTTGTTCAATTCTGCGGAACACTGAGGCGATACCAGTGTAGCATTTTGTTCAATTTTGTAACCACTGATGACAGTGCTATTGAAGGGGAAGGGGAATGTAACACCCCGGTTTTTTACCCCGTTGCATTAAATGTATATGATGTATATATTGTAAATGATCATGGTGCGGAGCTAAAGCCCAAGGCCCCGCCATTGATTGGTTATGCTATGTTTCAGGTTGAAATTGTCACCAATGGTGTATCGGGGCATGCGGCATACGTATTAAGTTTTGTTATCATGTAAATATGCATATTTAATTAAATGAACCCGACCAGCTACGTTCGCGGCAACTAAATTGAAAAGTGCATGATTTTCACAAGGATAAGGGTGGGGGAAATGTCAAACCTTGGGCTATGAGAGAAATCCATGTGTCACCTCCCCTTGTCTTATCCAACTACCAATTTTAATGTTTAGCTGAGTAGTTGAGGCAGTTATGGCTGGGAGTGGAGTGTGGCAGGACTGTCAGTCCTTGTCCACACGCACACTCCACCAGCGGATTGAACCTCACGATGGGCAGAAGAATGACTATGCCCTTCATTCATTCTCTCCACTGCGCGTTATCTCCACGGTCTGTTCATCCACGCGCATAGGCGGAGCTATTCATCCTTACGTAGGGATCATTGTCTGTTCATTATTCTCACGCACAGGATTTTTCTGGTTTTGGGCTCACACAGCGAGCTGGGAGCCGTGCTCTTTCATCCACGACTTTGCTGTGAAGGACCATTCATGTTTTCAGCTGTATGTTCTCCTTACAGGCTGGTATGGCCGTGTAATATCCCCGCCATTTTAATGTTGAGATTGGAACTGTTGTTCTTCCCGTGAGTTATGGTCGTCGCTGTTCTCCTCAAGATTTGTTGTGATTGTTGTGGTCTTCTTTACATTTGGGGTCTGGTGCAAGTTTCCTTCACGCACAGACTGTTTGGAGTCATTTTCCCCATGTTGTGAGCTGTACTCACTGATTACGTTTTGGGACTGTTGTTTTCCCCACGTTCACTGATACGTTTGGGACTGTATAATTCGCTTGGGAGTCGTTTTCCCCTGTTAAGCTATAATTGCTAATTAATTGCCTGCGTGCAATGGTTGGTCTTCGGATTGTGTTGGGAGCAAAGATGGGGGCTTGGTTTGCTTGATAACCCTGGTGTCTAGAAACCACACGGACAGAGCTAGAGGGTTGGCTTTCTTCTCCACAACCCCTGAATAGCACTGAAAGGGAATGCAAGGCCTGAGAGACTGTGTAGCAGAGAAAGGACTGATTCCTTGTGTTGGGTGTGTGTGGGTGTCTTACAAGTCGGGCTAGTTCTGGTGTAGGTGTTCTTGGCTCTGTAATGAGCTCACCAGCTTAGCATTTAGCCTTTCCCAACTCCTGGATGGCCTGATAAACCTGACCATGTTGGCTTGGTTGTCTTGTTGATGGCTTGATAAACCCAACGGTGTTGGCTTGGCTATCTATGATTGTGTACCCTTGGCTATGTATAAGCCTGCTTGTTCCTTATTCCTTGGAAAATCATGCCCAGCTCGGGGGTGGCAGTGTTGCTGAGAGATTGATGAGCACACTGGCCTATGGTTGGGTGGAACGTTGCAGCGACGTAGCTGGTTGCGGAACGAGTTCTTCATAAGATAAGTGATCTTGTCCATTTTACTTCTGCAATCCTATTTACTGTTAGTGATTACGATGAACATGTTGAATGAATGCTTGCATAAATGTACGTTGCTTATGTTGTGTATGATAGATAATTGCATGTGTATGTTCTACTTCATTGCATTCTATTTCAGCATTTTTATGAATTCACATGATCATGGGGCTGGTAGCCCAGATGGTTAGCGCCATGGTAGCGTCCTCTTCGTCGGTCGGAGGGTCGAGGACGTTACAGTAAACTTCTTGCAGGATTGTTTAGTCAGTTTCCAAAGCCAATCGTGATTCACCGTGATAACCAAAGATGTGTGCAAATGTCAGTGAATCATGTATTTCGTGACAAGTCGAAGCACATAGAGATTCGATATCACTTCATACATGATATGGTGTAGAAAGACGAGGTCGAGCTCCAGTATATTCTAACAAACGACCAAACTGCATATGTTCATACCAAGCCTCTTCCCAGGATGAGGCTTGAATACTTTCGTCGAAGACTTGGAGTAAAAGAGAACATTCCTTGCTTGAGAGGGAGAGATAACTTAACTAGACATTTACCATACTTTTGCCCAGGTACCTCTAATCATCCCGGTTCTCAGCCAGGTATGGAAGAAATCCCATCGACATATGAGACGAACAAGTAGTAGATGGTCCGGTTCACATAGGTGCCTCTGCGTGTCCAGGTGCTTGGCGAGGTATGGGAGAAATCCCATCAGCAGATGAGTCGAACGAGTAGCAGACGGTTGTGTGATTGCTCAGACGCCTCTACTCGTCCAAATTCTCAACCAGGTATAGGAGTAACCCATCGACAGATGAGACGAACAAGCAGTAGATATTCGTGCACATTTACTCGTTCAGGTTCTCAGCGAGGTATGGAAGTACCCCATCGGCAAATGAGACAAACAAGTAGTAGATGGTCGTACACACTTGCTCATCCAAGATCTCTAGCCAGTCATGGAAGTATTCTATCGACAGTAGAGACAAATAGGTAACAAGAGATTTTCTCTCAGACATCTAAATAGAACAAATTCATAAAGACAACATTCAGTACGTTTAGAGATGATATAGACAGTATAGATGTACAGATGAAACCCATATGATCGTGATGTTAATGGAGCCTAAAAATACGTTCCTTGTTGAGAGGGAGTTTATGCAAGTTCATAAGTTATTCTTATTGTTCTTGTATTGTACCTCCTACGGGTGATGAACTTATTGTAATCAATCATACAAACCCTAGAAGAACAATGTAGACCTTGGAGAGAAAAACAAACAATAGAAAAGATAAAACAAATTATAAAATATAGATTATATTGCTCCCCAAAGAGAAGTCGGACCCAATTAAATTATTAGTGAAAAAATTGTATAAATAGGAGGCGCCCCTCTTCATTATTCCATATAACAGCAACAAAGCAGCACAATGAAGTTCGCAGTTTTCTGGGAGAGAGAAGATCGCACATACTACAAAATAAGACTGTTTTTCAGGGTTTTCTATCTTTGGAAAGCTTTTCCATATTCTTTTTCTTCTTCATTGTACTTTGATCTCATAATTATCATCTCTAGACGAAGGTTGTTGGGTTTTCTCCCATTTGGGTTTCCAAAGATAAAAATAGTAGTATTATTGTCGTGTTATTGTTCTCTGTTTTGTCTATCTTCTAGTGATCCTATTGATAAATACAATTAAGACATAATCTTATAATCTTATGAAAATCTAACATTTCAATTCAATCCCTCTTTCATCACTTATGTTATTTGAATGCTATTCTATGTAGACTTGTAAAAATGTTTGTAGTGAAGAAACAATCACAATTATGTGTGATCTTGTCAAGCTTTTCTTTACTCTACAAGCTATTTATAAATTCAATCCATGGAAAGCCCCCATCTAAATACTCTATCAATTTATAGTAGCACATTGGAGATAATGGCAAAGAGATTGTATTTCTCAAACTTACTTCATTTTCTCACAATAGTTTCTTTGGTTAAACATGGTCTAGCTTGCCAATTTAAAAACAATAGAACATGTTTATATTTGTTTATGATCTAAGCATGTAACCATTTTATAAATTCTTCCTCTTATTAATATATCTAAATGGAGTTGTATAATCCGATGACCTAATATTTGGTCAAACGCAACTTTTCGCTCTTCTGAATCCAATTTTTTATTGTAGAAATGGTGGGTTCAGTGCCCTCAAAAACTCATGTTCTACCTGAATTATGTAATCAGAAGACCTTATATCCATGATTCCAGGATAGATTTTAAGGGGAAATGGTTAGAAAACAAGCCAAAACAGAGGTCCAAATCATTTAATCTTTAGCCTACTCGTATCTAAATGAGCTGTTAAACTTTATATAATATTCTATATATGTGAAACGAAAAAAGATTTAAGTCAATAGTAATGGAGTCTCTAGCCAGTTAGATGAGACGTTGGAAGCTTCCCAAATTTTCAAGCACTACAAAAGAATAACAAAATGCCTCAACCACGTCTATTTTCCAGAGCACACCTTTTATGTACAAGCAACACCTTATATGTACAAGCAATTTCTGACAAATAAATTGCCTGTAACATGCATCTTATATGTACAGGCAATTTATGAAAAATAATTTCTCATAAATTGTGTAAGGATTACAGTAGAAATAAATGTATGTTTAAATTTACATGATGTAAAAACACAATTTACGAAACATAACGATTGGTCCAAATGGTCCAAATTCACTAATAAAGGCATTGTTTTCATATTCATCAAACTCACTCAGACGTGACTCGTTTTGGCCAAAGTCTCAGTTAACATGAATAAACAAAATAATATAAATTTTCATTAGAAATAAATTTAT
This sequence comes from Pseudotsuga menziesii, assembly GCA_001517045.1. Lineage (NCBI taxonomy): Eukaryota > Viridiplantae > Streptophyta > Pinopsida > Pinales > Pinaceae > Pseudotsuga > Pseudotsuga menziesii. The sequence goes on from LPNX010723351.1 coordinate 148,702, forward strand.
GTTTACATTATATATAACATTAAAGGTGGAAAACGATTTTACCGTCCAATCAAATTTCAGCCACTAAGAATCACTAATATCGTCATTTCATCCATCATTACATTGACTAGAATGTGAAAAACCATTTCTCGAAGCATAACCAATGGTCCATATACACTCAAATTTCAGTCATCTGGAACGATTAATATCATCATTCATACATCATGACAATAAATTTTAATAACGCAAATACAATGAAAAATGTGAAAACACAATGGATGAAACATAACCAATGGTCCGATGAAATTTTAATCATCAAAAATCATACTAACTGTCAAGAGCCAAGATTCAAAGAGAGGTATCAAAAACGAAAGCCATATGACAAATTCTGAAATAATGTATAAATTGTACATCGAACAGCCCCCGAACTCTGCCTCGGCCTTTATATGGAGTAAGCTAACCTCCGAACTCTGCCTTTATATGGAGTAAGCTAATCTCTAGACCATTTGCACCTAAAATCCGGCAAATTTTTTGGCCAAAATCTGGCGGAAATTGTTCAAAGAGCAGTTTTCAATGATTGAAATTGCATAAACTGGGTGCCGGAATCTGGCCAAACTTGCCTGAAAAGGTGCAAATGGTCTAGAGATCAGCCAACTCCCCTTTAAATACCCCGAAATCTATATTTATAGATGCGCAGGCAAGTACACTCAGGATTGACTCAGAGTCTCACATGGCAGTGATTTTCAACCGAGTCCAAGTTGACTCAGTTGAATCGACAAGTTTTTGCCTCTTGGACCAGTGTTCACCTTGCAAACCCTGGTTTTACCGATTTTTACGAAGACCCTGCCAATGGGTAGACTCGACTAGCTAGGCTGGCAGGTCGTTCAGACTCAGCGAGTCTACCTGGACTCTGCCAAGTCTGGTTACGTCTTGCAATCAACACTTGCTAGGCGAAACCTCTTAAATCCCTATGCTCCCTTTTCCGAACTTGTCTAATTTCTTAGAACCCCTCAATTTATCTTCTAGTCCTCCTAGACACCAGCAAGCTATTTTATTTTCTTATCCCTTGACAAGTGAAAGCGGTTAGCATCCTCTTGGAAAATATTTTGCTTTCACGTTATTTATAGAAACTTAACAATAAGAAACGTTCTACTCTTTTCCCCCCAACTTTGCATGTTCCTCTCAAGCATGTGCTTCATTCTCTAAAAAATAATTGAAACAGAATACTTATGTTTCAAATCTCATGGCGTTGCAAAACTTTTATATTATAATTTTCATCGGCCTCTCGTAAAACAATTGCAAAATAATGTATGCACACGCAACGCATTGAATGCAGAACCTGACAATAAAAGCGTGGCAAGGTTGAGAAACGAGAACCCACAGTAATCACCTGCACATGTACCACTTGCACTGGCCATTTGTAATGTATGTGGCCTGTAGATTTGATGGACAGAAGGGTGTTGAATGTTTTAAGCGCAATTTCTCTCTTTTATTTCTTGCTCTATACGTATAATCATGGAGTTATCCGTAATCTTACATAATTTTTTGAGTATAATTCCGAAAGTCTTTACTAGATATTGTTAACCTTTAGAGCTTTTCATATTTAGCATTTCTGCACTTCACTCCATCCATATAAAACTAATGTACTTTTTCATAATCAATTCCCAACAAAGAAAAGGAAACCGAAATCTCAGATATAACATACACCCAAGGAGGAAAACCCCCAAATTCTTATATGAATACAAAATGATATAGTATTTGTTACTTATTGGAACAAATGTAAGGGCCAATTCACCACACGACTCCTTGTCCCTTACAATTCGGCAAAGACATCAAATGCATCACTAAACCCATTCACTGTACCAACTCAGTTATTGAGCATCATCCTTAAGCCTGCATGAAAAGAAGCAAGATAAAAATAGTGAGAGAAAAATCTAACCATATCTTGCAAAGGCAGAATACAAAATAAATTTTATCTCATGAAAGACTGAAACCCTTACCTTGTTTGCAATGTTGTTTGAAAGCCAATCCAGGCCTTCATAGAGGCCTTCACCAGAAGTGGCACATGTGCTTTGAATATACCTAGACAAATTAATAACTACTAAAATTTAGTTTCATTTCATATCTACAACTATTTCGGGTCTCTGCAAATATAGACCATTCTAACATATAAGCATAATAAAATAATTATAGAAAAATATTGAAAGAACTGGTTATTGGGTGCCCATTCCTCAAATTATCAAATTACTCTTTACAACACAATCCCACCCACCCCACAGGCCACAACCCAATTCGGCAACATATTCAGATGCCTATTTTATCATTTAAGACTTCAAAAAATAATTGCCCCTTCTAAAACACGATATCAAAAGAATTTCTCAGACAATTATCTTTCTCAAACTAATTATTTTGCCAAAAGAACCACGTCAAGATGCAAGATGGCACAATTGGACCAGAAGCTTGATTTCTTCTCATCTCCAACTCTATCATCCAATAATATTTTCTATCCTTGGACATGCCCGCAAAGTAGTGTTATAAATAGTGGCCAAATTGTGAATGTTCTACATCTAGAAGTTTAGGAAGCCAAGAAAATGGAATCAAAATATTCAAATGCCTGGCAGATATAACTGCCAGAAACGTTGAACATCTCAAGAAAATGGTTGCTTCATGAACGCTTGCCATGTAGCATGATTAAATTTTCATATCATTGAATAACTTTCCAGGCAAATAATTCTTCCCCGGGTGCAGAAAACTCTGAATTTATTCTTTTGTAAATTGTTTGTATTTTATAAAGATAAAAAATAATCCCTAAAATTCAAAACTCCTTTAGATGGTCGCCTTCTACTTCAGTTTAATCATCTTCAGTTTTTTAGGTGTCAGCAATGTCAAAATGTTTTCGACTTATATTAGAAATCCCCACAAACATATCAGCAGTTGAGTCAATTGTAGATCAGCTATTTCCGGCTAAGCTTTTCACAACAAAATGTGAAAGGCAAAAATAATATTATAGGTCAATCAGCAGAATATTACCTCGGATTTGTAAGATTTTTATCACTGCATGCACAGTTTACATATAGCCTCGGCAATTTAAATAGATCTACAATTATCAGACCTTTATTTTATGAAAAATTATCAGACACCTTTGTTCTATAAAATGCTCTTAAAAATGAGCCATAACCTCTATCATGCTCTCTAACCAACCAGCCTTCATGGAGACAAACAAACAGCCATGCCCTTCAGGCCTCTTTACAGAGACCAAAATCTTAGGTTAACAAAAGGTATCTTTTGTGTTAAACTAGTACTGGCACGTCAAATAACTGAAAAGGTGTAAAGTGAATAATGTATTATTCCTAATATATATTCAATGCCCTTTTGTAAACTTGGACTGAGTTTTACGCATTGCAGGCTCTTCATCTGCCCTTCTGATCTTTTGGGCGATCTTTCAATCTTTCACTGGATTAGCCTTAAAATGTTAATTAGCCTTTAAATGATATTCAGGCCCTAAGAAACTTTCAGGTGCCTTTTACTTATTTTATCAACTTGGTAACAATATTATTAGCAGTATTATTTATATTTTGTGTACATGTTAAACTTTATGATGGTGGAAATCCCACCCCCGAGGAGATTATTGCAATACCGCTTACTCCTCAGGTGGGCACACTACAGAACCAGTTCACTCAGATATAATGCTGCAGCCAACTCACAAGCAGTTGCCCAAGGAGTTGAACCGCTGACCTGACACTGGCAAGCACTCAAGGCAGATCGGCCAGTCAAGCTATATACATTGCTCTCTCTGCCATAGAAAATTAGAGGGAAGCAACTTAACAGAACTAAAAAGAATGAATAAATAACAACTACTCACCCACTTTTAGAGGTTCTCAATTACCAACTATATGCCTAAACTGCTTGCATACCATAAGATATGTAAGAGGTAACTATGGCCTACTACATATCATGCATCCTATTAAAATGAATTATCAGTCCATTTATGTGATGATAGTGATGGTTATTAACATCCACTGAGACCAACCGTGGTCTATCCAGGTGATTGTGTTTATGTCATTTCAAAAAATGGATTTAAATTTTAAGATATCATATCTAAATTTAACTATGTTACTAAATTTTAACACATTTTATCATTGAAAGTTGAAACAACAAGCAGAGAAACAAAAATTACAGAACATTACTAGCCGTTGCTAAACTTTATCACATTTAATCATTGGAAAAACAAACAGATGGATAAAAATTCCAGAAAACTAGGAGTAAAACCAGTGAGAGGACACATCCTTCAGCTAGTTTACCTAAACAGAGCCACACAAGGCCACACACTACTAATTCAGAGACAGAATAGGCTATAGAAATTTTACTTAACATCCTACAAAGTATCTTAAATGTATTTTTTGCAAACAATAAGCTCTTGTGCAAATGCAAGGATATATTTAATCACATTCTTAAAGGCCAAAGTGGCACTTGTGCGACTCGCGAGTTAGTATATACTATATACAATCCTGTAAGTAAGAACTCAATAATAAATGCCTAACCTAGAAGCAATAGATATTCACAACAAATCCTAATGATCAATCTGTCAAACCATACTAAAATCTAGAAAGTTCAATAATTGAACGTCACTTGAAAAATTATAAACTTCAGTTTGCTATTCTAAATGCACACCCCTCATATTATCATACTTGTAACTGATAAATACAGAAAAGGCTTTGCTCGATCTGCTAAATTGTTTTATGAAATGTAGAACTATAAATTGAGAAGAAATTGCTAGATAAGCTTTGCCCTCCCTCCCTCCAGATTCTCTGGAATACCTAAATAACCAACCTTCTAAAAACCTAACAGCCTTTAGATGCATTGTAATTTGCAACCGAAAATAGAGAAGCATCCAATATATAAAATTTAAACTTACCAGTGCCGCTGACGTAAAGAATGCAGGCCAAGCTTATCAGTGATTTCAGCAGCAGTCATTGCATTTGGGAGATCCTGTTTGTTTGCAAACACAAGCAAGACTGCATCTCGTAACTCATCCTGCACGGAAAACACAGGGTCCAAACAATGAAAAGATTTGATAAAGTCTATATACCAAAACTAGAAACAAAACAAGGGCAAACAGTGCATTAAACAAAAAAATAGTGTAATTTCTCTTACTAGGTTATACAGAATTACACTTGGCAACCAATAAAGGAGAATCATTAATACAGACTAAATAAATATCAGATAACTGCATGACAACCACCTTGAACTGTTGAACATGATAAAATACAGTGCAACCAATCTCACATTTGGTGAGTTTAAATTGGATCAAGCACAAATGTCTTTTGAGACCAGGGAAAATTTTAAGGCTCCATACATAAAGTGTATAAAACTTTAAAAGTTGACGATTCTTATTGATTCTTAAATAACAACTATAAATCATTTGGCAATATTTTGTAAAAATATTCAGATTTCTAAGGATTTTATATATAGTTCACAGAAATTTTTGAAGAGATTTAGAGAAAAATAATTTCATCCTAAAAAATTTGGGTGAATCATTTTTAATTGGTTATAATCTATTTTCGTAAAGATCATGGAAGATTAACCCATGGGAAAATTTAGCGCCTGGAGATTTCTTTGTTTCAGACTTTGGCTAAGCCAAAATTGGGTTGACCAAGTCTGACTCATGATTAATCATGGATTTGTCTCAGTTTGATTGAGCTTGACTAGGTTTGAACAAATCAAATTCACCCAGCTTTCTATAGAAACCATTTAAAACCACCCTTTTTTACCTTTTTAACTTTTCTGTTTGGCTTTTGGATCTTTTCTCTCCCACAGCAAGCCACAAGCTACCATAGAGGACTCAGGATAACATATCTCGGGCACCCACTGATGCATCAAGGGAATCATAGATTCATAACATAAAGAATATTCCAAGGTTTTAATGTGAAACTTGCAGCAAGTTACATAGCAGCAACTGTTACACCTTACATCATCGTTATGAACCTAGGAGGCACCTCTACATGCTTACTTCCGATTCCACCTTTCTTTGATGCCGTAGGATTTATAGCAACTAAATTTAGGGAGTTGTATTCTTTTTTTTTGGGGGGGGGGGTTGNTATTTTCCTGCTATTGTTTTTTTCAGGAGTTTCAAGGCTGTCAGCCATTTTGTATCCACCTTCCAGTATGATAACAGAAATGAACCGGAGAAAAGAGCACAAACCCTACTTTTTAAACAGACCTTTTAAACAGTCCTAAACCAACAGCAGCAGCATAACATTAAACCAAAAACAGTTAGTGACAATGTCAAGGGAAAACTTTGCTTGGATTTACTGTGAAAAGATTCCACGATCAGCTAAAATTAAATGTAAATTTTGCAACAATCTCTGCAGTGGTAGCATGCATAGATTCAAATATCACCTTGCTTGTATTCCTGGCCATAACATAGGCTCTTGCACTGGAGTTATCTAAGTTTTTGAATTTGAAGGCTTTATTTCAATGAGTATTAATTAGATAAGAGCAAAAAATCCATAACAATGACAACGATGGATCAATCAACAGTTAACCTGAACGAAGTAGATCCTATACACTGGATCGACTAGTATCGGGAAAGGCTACTCTTTTCCATCCTGAAGACAAGGAGGACTTTGAGGCTCGGGCAGTCAAAGACATAGAAGAAAGTTCTTGGTTTGTAGTTAACATTATAGATATCTGATAGATAGTATAAATAAATGCTTCCAGTACCTGGTTTTGATCATTTTTGGATTCATATCATATATATAATATTAGAAGGTATTCTATAAATGAAATATTGGAACTCTTGATGATGGTTCCAGATTCGGAATCGAAACGTCGACCTAAAAATGTCTACTGCGGATTGTCCGGAAAAACCCTACAGCGACATATTGGAACTCTATTGATGTTCTGCACTATGGACATGAATTTATTGAATACCAACTGAAAAAATCATCAAAAATGTGTATTTCTTGGCTAGTTTTTCCCAATCCGAATCAAACTCTTGATGCTTCTGCTTTGCCAAGTTTTTCCCATTCCTGACGTCAGTAACTTTGAGGTAATTTCTGGCACTTTATGGTTGAACTTCACTTGTTACAATGTGAAAGACAAAACTGAAAAAGTTTAAAAAAATCTCAAAGATTAAAAATAAGTATTCACCTCGTTTAACATCCTGTGCAACTCATCTCTTGCCTCAGCTACACGGTCTCTATCATTGCTATCCACCACAAAGATTAGACCCTGTGTATTCTGAAAGTAGTGCCTCCACAGTGGTCGAATCTGTTATTCATCATAAAAAATACATAAATTAGCATCTTTATCTGCACTCAATGGGCATCACAAGCAAAATCATACTACTTGTATAGACTTCTTTATGAGTCGCCAGATGTAAGATAGACATATTACAAGGCAAAAGAAAATTCAGAAGCTTCTGATAAAAATACAAAAAAGCTTCAATTTGACAAAGTGGACCATAGTTTGACCTTATAAAATTTCTAATTTGCGACTATCCAATTTGTATATTTACTTCAATAATTATCTGGGATTTTTAATTGATACTTTGGAACAAACAAACAGAACACATCTCACCTGTATTTAGTATTTACTATTTATATGCCTGAATTGATGATATATATGGATTATGATTTATCAAACGTATATCTATTTTGAAATTATTGTAACTAAGGCGGACACAGCAAACTCGAACATAAAATGCAAAACATCTTTAATTACTGCAGATAATAAAATTAAAAATACTAAATAAATCCCAAACAAGATTATATGAAAAATAAGACCACCGAAGCAAAATGATGTATCAAGCTTTAGACCTATAGGCTATACAGCATGTGATGATTGATCTAGCAATATCCAATTCAATGATAAATGGAACTCACTAGGAGTGAGAATAACGATTAAAATTTTGGTCTGACCATTTCACTAAGTTCAAATCTTATTCAAGCGGCAAATTCATAATAATCATTTATCACAATTGAATATTCAGTTTACATGGGAGTGTTTTCCATCAAGCAAAACATGATGGAAGATATCAAACATGAATGAAAAGTTGCGAGTCAGAAAAACTGGCAATTTGTGATCAAAAGTTGGAGCACTACAGCAGAACAAAAAACGGCATTAAGCTCCATACAAACTTTCATGGCAATAATTGGAATAGTTTAGTGTCAAGAATACCCAATGCTCCCTGGAATATTTTAAACAGAAAGTTGGAAGTCAAAAACATGACATGGAGTGGGATTAGTTTCATAGTTTAGAAGAAAATGGTCCAACGAAGAAAGAAGAAGGTTAACGAGGAAAGAAAAAGAGAAATAATCTCACTCTAGAAAGCTGGAGTCCCTATAGTTTACAAACTAATTTTCCAATTCTCTTGAAAAATAGGAACCTATTTTACTTCTAGCCCCTGCAGCTAACAAGATATAGCGAGACATGAATTTTATCCATTGGATTGAATACCCCCCATTTGCTGGATGATACTAGATATTCTCACTATACTTTCTCTCCGAGTACTAAGCATTAGTTTTTGGTACTTTGGAAAGTGTGTCAAAGTACTGAGCACACACATGGGAGAAGAAAATATAGGTAAAGACAGAGAAAGTTCAGGAAAGAAGGTACTGGAAACTCCATACTACAGCAGAAGATACAGTAGGTCCCGCAGGTCCATACAGATACATGTGGCAGTCTACGCAGATCCATACAACATTGATTTTTGTGCAGCACGATGGTCTATAGATGAGGGTGCAACAGTGAAGAAGACTAGAGGACACACCAATACTTTTGTAGGCTTCCAGCATTGAGAGCACAATCATGCATGCATGTGCCAGCAATAGTTATAGGAAGGGGTGTGTTATCCTTAGTAGTTTGCATGCGTTAGACAGATCGCTTGTTTCTCAGTTAAGTAAAAGAGAGTGCATACAGTTGCATGTTCTAGCTTCAGTTTTATTAAGTAGTTTTCTAATTTTTAGCTTAAGTCTAAGATCAGTTAGGCGTGTGCAGTCTAGTAGATATGGCGCATGTTTGCCTGCACTGATCGTCTTTAATTGAGGCATTGTTGTGCATGTGTCCAGATTCATTGAGTGCAGAATCTGTTTACCATGGTTTGAGAAAATTTAACACTAAGTAGTGTTTCTCTCTTTTCTAACGTTTACCCTTTCCTACTACATTTTATTTTTACTTGTTTTTATTTTTATTTTGGCACTTACAAATCGCCTTGTGTCACCGACCTACAGTTTGCCCCAATGTTTTTCTTCCAACCTGGCAGTTTCCCAACTTTGCTTCAGCACCTAAGGTCATGTGGCACTGCCTTGCCTCGGCTTGGCCAGTCTCAGACTACTACAGCCAGACTATGCTTCTTCACCTAAGTTCTGCCCATAACTTCGCTTTAGACTCAAACCATCACATGCAACTAAGTCCTGCTCAACCAAGTTCATTCAAGTTTTCAACAATCCAACATGCATCCAACCACAGCCTTTAAAACATCCCAGCAATACTTATACTTTATCAAGATTCAACACTTAGCCAACGTCCACAGTTAACCAATATAAAGCATCACAGAAAATAGAGCAACATTCATCCCAATAAACAAGCCACAATACGCATGCACATGTAAAGGCGTCACCCAAGGAGGATGCCTTAAACTTTATTAATGAAAAGAATGTTTACAGTACACACAAGGGAGGACTGCCACCTGCCTGCCACTCTTTTACAGAAGCACGATGAATTCTAAAGTAAACTAGCCTGCTGCCAATGCCCAACAATCATGTACAAACCAACCCCTGAAGCTACCATAGGCCTACCTCCTACAAGCCATGTTCACCTCTTCATGTTTCACTCAGCCAGTGCAAATTAGCCCTTCTGTGCCAACTACGGTACTTAGCACAATCACAAACTCACCTTGAACTTGTGTGAATGAATCACTTGCCAAAGAAGATGCCTTGACAACATTCAGGCGTCCACCATATATACAAAACCAGCAAGCCCCTCCAAGTCTAAGTGGACCAAAGTGCCCACATCACCAAATCAACCATGTCCAAATGACTTGTCCATCAATGTCCATCTCCAATGGTGGTGTGGCCACTATGCCACGCGACCCAATGTCCAAGTGTGCCCAACAACACATCCAATGTTGTTCATCCAAGTATTCTCAAAAGTGTGCCCAAGTGCCCGACAAGGCATTCAAATGCGTCCACGCAAGTATGTCTAGCAAGTGCGCCTAAAGGCATCCGTCGCAAGTGCGCCCTACAAATACGAATGTAGGTGCCTATCACAAGTGCATCAACCAATGTGCTTGAAGTGCTCCAACAAGTTGTTCCAAGGAAGTGCATCTAGCAAGGTGCCTCTGAGTGGACCAAGTTGTCTTGTGCCCAAGTGCACAAAGTCAACATCCATTCATCCAATATGTGTCCAAGTGCTCCTAGCTGACATGCACCAATCCAAGTGTGCCCAATTTAGTCCACCTAGTTGGCATGCACCTATCCAAGTGTTTTAGTCCACATAGCCAACATGCCAACCAAGTGCACCCACTTGAGTATGCCCAAGTCATATATAAGCCAATCAATTCTTCTTGCCATTTTTCCTTTATGCATATTGCATGTTGACGGACAAAGTTGCTCATAGCAACCTTGTATATCTCACCAAGTTCCCTCCAAGCTTTACCTTGGTTTGTCCAAATAATGGCAAATGCAAGCTACCAATGTCTGCAGTGCACCTTGCCTTCTAGCAAGGGCGGCTAGCATCTCTATGGTGTGCCTTGCCAATGGACCAAGGCACCCCAAAATTGACTAATCTAGCCATCAAACTCATGTCATGTCTATCTGTGCCGACCAACGACCACCAAGGTGATCGTGCAATGAAGGTGTCTGAAGCCTCTCAAAGCTAGGGCCTTACACTTTGTCTCTCTCACGTCATGATTGTAACTTGTTGCCTTCTCTAGTCCCATTTACCTATTCATTTGGTCACCTATGGACATTTTTAAAAGTATATCATCTTATCTTGTCTCTTCTATTGTACCACCCATATTTGCTCTCAGCTGAGGGAAAATTGCAAAGCAATAGACCGTACTTCCCTATTTCTAGTTCAATAGCTACTACCCCCCAACCCTAGGACCATATTTTAAGCACTTATAGATTAGGTTCTACACTTCAAAACTATTTTGTAGTCCCTTAGAGAGAGAACAAAGGTCCCATTAGCTAGACAGGTATATCTTTCTACTCTTAACAAGATTTCAATGTTATCAACTTATCCCCTTAAAAAAGGCACATGTCCCTTGAAGTGGAATATTGAGCTCTAAATATTTCTAATCAAACAAAATTTGCATATTCATTATTCTTTGTGTTGGTTATCATGTTTAGTTATTGGTAAAGCATCTATTTTTAAGGGAAAGCTTCCTCTCAATTGAAAGCCTAGAGCATGTATGGTTGCACATCCTAATGTGTGGATGATGAATGAGTTATTAATAAATTGGTCTATCAATTTACAATCATAAATTGGCTTATCGTATTACATGTTTTGAGCATGCCTTCCACTAAGAATGGATGCCCACAATTTATGAGCATGCCCGCAACTGAGCCCACGACCTTCATTGTTGAGCATGCACATGGCCCACGACCTTCATTTCTGAAGCATACGAAAGTTAGAATGTACCTTCATTTCTAAACATGCCTGCAACCAAGCATGTACCCTCATTTCAAGATTTTTGAGCCCATGTTTTGGGCTTTCATATCTCTGCATAATTTTTTGGCCCAAGCCCTCTTACTTCCCCAACCTTCCCCTATGACCACACAACTCTATCCAACTTGACAACACTTTGTCAAATTGATGTAATTTGCAAGTCCTGGTGACTCGTGCAAGGGTTTGAAGACAGCTTCTTCTAATTCGTTGACTAGTGGAAGGGTTTGAAAAGGCCTAAGATAGTTCAAAACTGAAGAAATTTACCGAGATGCATGATAAAAAAAGGCAAAATAGCTTATTTAAAGACAATAATGTAGAATCAAGGCAATTTAACGGTTCAGCCTTTGATTCACAAGGTTCAAAGACTAACCAAGAGGGAAATAGCATGGAAATTACAAACAAACAAACCATTTTCAAGATCAACCAAATTTTAGAAAGTTCTTGTAGCAACATGTTGTAATTTATCTCCACGCCGTCAATGTTTCTATTCCTTACACAAACAAAATTGCTCTAATGTGGATTGCATTCCTTCTAGGAGCAGTCAATCAATATCAAAGCCCCCACAGTATGATTCGGGGCGAGAGCAAGGCATAAAATAATCGGAGCCTAATAGTTGGAACGATCCCCACCTTCACATTCGATAAGGGCTAGCCACATCTTACTTTCATGGTTGCTTATAATATAAAGGAACGAGTTCACCACTCCACGCGCTTTGGGAAAAGACAAGGGATTTTAGCTCTTTCCCTCCTGAAAGGCATTAATCCATATTTTTAATAATAGCAAAATATAGCATCTTTTGGATGTGATGCGATACCCCCAATCAGCAAACATTCGAACTAAGGCCAGCACTCGAACCTTACTTCGTGGGGGCAAGGTATGTGACATATATAAAGAGTAGGTTACATTCAAGGATTTATATAAAGAGGGTAATGACATAATGAAAGACTGCCTCGATGTATACTAGAACGACAAGGAGTTCTATGGCTTTTTAGAAACCTCCTCTAGCCAAGAGGGTTACACATTGGACTTCTTCCTCATCCACATCCTCCTCCTCCCCCACATCGTCATTCTTCTCCCCACCATCTACATCAATAGCATTATTCCTAGAACTAACCCACCTCCATCTCTCCAATGACAAACAATGCGAGGAAATAGCAAAAAACATATGTACATTGCAATATTGCACAACATGAAGTATCAAAACTGTAACAACAATCAAAGCACAATTTATAGCCCCACTAATATGGCCATGAAGTCAAACTTCTCATACACATCCCAATCTACAAATCTACCACGAAAGATGAAATTTCCTAAATTGAAAACAATAAGCTTAGAGGTAACAAATCTAAAACAAATGGTTTCTAAAATGGAAAAACAAAAAAACATACTCTTGCAAAAACCATTTCCAGGTTTCCCCAAGCTCCAATCTGAAATCTCTAACTTCAAAAATTTGCAAGAAGAGATGAGAACACAGCATGCCATTTTTAAAAGAAATGGAAACGCGACATCAAACCCTTAATTCTTGGGTTCGGGTGGTCTGAAAAAGGGAATAACCTCCCCCACTAGCCAAGCTGGAAGAAATGATACAAGCCAAGCTTAATGAGGAACACTTCCACCAAACCCAGGAACTTAACACAAAAATGTGTGGGCTCACCCTTCCCGCAGTCCATCAAACCAGCAACATATAGGCACATCCTTCCTTCGCAACATATTGTACCTAAAGGACCTCAGCATTGAAGGTGCATGGATAGCTTCAACTCTACACACTTCCTTTGTTTCTAAACACCAAAGGATCAACTCAAAGCCCTTCATGCTAAGAGATGAAGGGCTTTCCCTCCCACACAGGAACTTCCTTAACACTAACCTTACCAGAGCACAATAGGTGAAACTCAAGTAATCTAGGGATCAAATCATAACAGCAAAGAAAGAAGGGAAGTGGGCATTTATCCATGATTTCAGAGTTGTCATCTGGGATTCCCCCCCTCCAAGATACTCTCGCCCTTGGTCCAAATCTTGAGTTCCTCTAAGTTGGGAACAAACTCAAGGGGCCATGACCGCCATTTCTAATGGTTGTAGGAACTGTAGTGGTGTGTTTTGGTCATCCCCAAGCACAATCCGCGACACAGTTAAGTCTCACAGAGGCGAGCTCCAAAAGAACACCACCTCAAATCCATGGGCATCACTAGGTAAGGTCTTGGTCTTGCCAGCAAGAGACATCATCAAATAATGTCAAAGGATCTAATGAGGTTGCCTGTCACATACGTGCCTCCCTCCAAAGTTGGGTTACTATGTTGGCATCAAACGAGCACACTAAGTTTTTGTGGGTATGGATTCACTAGAATGGCCCCCATACTTCAAGATAGTTGCATTTGTGTATGCTATTTTCCCCCAACCTTGTCACAATTTGGACTTGATAAAGTGTTTGAGGGGGACCCTTTCTTTGACCTCTATGCCAACATCTCTCACTATTCCACTATTAGGGAGGTCATTCTTTTCGGGGACTTCAACATCCATACCAAATGCCTATAGGTGTTTATACATGACAGAGTTAAGTATGCACTTTAGCTCTAGGAGTTAGAGTCGGATTTCATGCACCTTCATAGGAGCTCCAAGGACAAGATCTGACCCCTCAAAGTATATGGGAGACACCTTTTACAGCTCAATGAATCCCACAATCCATTGATCCTAAATGGTCTCCAATGCAACCCTAAGTCAGGGGGTTCACTTGCTTCCCCCACAACAAGGGGGGCAATGTGGTGGATTACGTCCTAGCCAACCAAGACCTCCCGCATATATGGCACTTCTATGTGTCTCCCATCACTTTGGGAAACCACACCCTCCTCACCTTCTCCCTCTCTGCACTCTTTGCCTTCTCTTCCCTCCTCGTCACCCCCTCACACCACCTTTATTTTTGACAAAGTATACACCGAATCATACACCACCCACCTTAAAAGAGTTGGTCTCTTCCATCTCTCACTTCATGTCCTTGGACACAACCACAACCAAGTATGAGACACTCTCCAAGGCCTTAGGAGGAGGCAACCCTTGATTCTTGTCCCACTCAGTGTTTTAAAAATCGGTCTGGCCGGTTCACCGGTTCGGTACCAAACCAATTCAAAACGGCAAGCAAACCAGATTGGTGACCGATTTGTTACCGAACCGGTCGGTTCGGTAACAAACCGGTCTGACCGGCCGAGTTCCGATCCTGACCGACCGGTTATTATGACCCATCTCAACAATTTGCACAACCTCCACTAAAAAAATCATTTTTTAAGTAAAAAATTGCAAGGAGAGGGTTGGCCCCTCCTCCAAAACCTAATCCCTCATTTGCCTAACACTCTCATGCACTCGAAAACACAGACAACTCTCATTTTTACCATTTCATTTCAAGCAGTGAAGGGAGAAACAGTGCAGCAGTGAAG
>LPNX010723351.1:164218-210390 GCA_001517045.1 Pseudotsuga menziesii
AGATATACCAGTTATGTTTAAAAACAATGATTTTATAAATATTTTCATATATATCATAGATAAAATAATTATAATCGACAATTATTTAGAGTTCCCAAAATATCAAATTAGCAATAATCATGAAATAATCGGAAATAATTTGGAAAAATCAACAAGATTTAAAAGAACAAAAATATTCATATTTTTCATTTTTTTTAAATATAAATCAAAAGCAACATCAAATAATCACATTGTTAAATATGAAAGAACCCTAATATATAAGATGTATAGTGTCATGTCCCTAAAATTTAAATTTTAAATCCTTTGATTAAAATTATTAAATTTGGCTACAAGGTGTTTGATAAATTCATGCTGATTATTACTACATTGTGAATGAGGCCAAATATTGATTATTTAATGCAAGAATTGGTTTAATTGGTGCAAGTGGGTGCCTAAGAGGCTAATGGGGACCATATGAGATGTTTCTCTCATTAAAATGGGCATAAAACAGGAAAAAGCTAAAAAAGCAAATAAAATGCAAATTCTAGATTTTTAACAAATAAGAGCTAATGGAGGAAAGAGAAACTGTCAAAGAAAGCTAGAGAGGGGGCACTTAATGAAGAGGGGGACCACTTGGCAATAAAATATAACCAAAAAATCATGTTTAATGATGATTTTTAAAATTTAAATATTTTATGTATTTTTTAGCAAACCGATTCATTAAATTCAAATCGGCCGATTTATGACCGATTCATTACCGATTCCGAGTCCGATTCTGATTTTTAAAACTATTGTCCCACTACACTGTACCACACAACCCTAATCCCACCCCTGGCTCCTACCACATGAATGCAAAACCCTTCACAACATCCTAGCTTCACCCTCACACATGACCCCTCGTCTTCCCCTCCCCTTCACAAAACTTATTGTTGCCTCCTCTATTGTAAGAAGCATGTGTTCCTAACCTTTAGAAAAACATAACTTTTTATGGCCCTTCACCACTCCCAAAAAACCTTGTCACACCCTTTTCCCTAAACACCACGCCATCCCCCCAATCCATATTCTCTCTCACATAACCTCCCTTTACAACATTCTCAGACAACCCCCCCCCCCACTTGTATCCCCTCAACCCCTTCATGCCGCCTCTTTTATGAAAAAGACATCAAGAGAGAAGCTAGAGTTATGTGCACCAACAGAGGAGGCCTCCAGGCCAATCCCCTCAAGCATGGCATTCAATCTCTCAACTCACACATTGTCGATTTATATAACCAAGTGTTATGCTTCAACCTTCCCCACTCCTAGTCTAGACGCACCATTCACGTAATCCACAAATCGAGAATAATTCATATCTGAACAATTACTGAACTATCATTGTTAGACACACATTCTCCAAGCTTTATGCCATAATATTGCATCAGTGGCTTTCAATTGAGTTAGAGTCAACACCTACGGGCTAGGGGACAAGTTGATTCCCACACCTAAAATACCAAACAACCAATCACATCTTCACACTTATAGAGCCATTATTGAGGAGTATTTCCATCACTCTAAGAAAGTTTATTGTTGCTTTGTAGACTTTTGAAAACCATTTGATACAGTCCCAAGAGAGGCCATATTACAAAGGCTTTATGGCATTGGCATCTCTAAGACACTCCTAGCTCTCATCACAAGATTGTACGAGTCGGTTCTATTAGAATTTTAATGGTTATACAAGATCTTTAAACATTTAGCATCATTTCATCATAACCATAACATTAGGATCACTGAAAGAAAGACAAGCACAGCAACACAAAAAAAAACAAAGATTTATCCTGGGAAACCACAAGGGAGAAAACCCAGCAACTTCTTTAGTATAGATTTTGCCACCAAGTACAATGTCAACCAAAATAAGATGAACCCAATGTCAACCAAAATAAGATGAACCCCAAAACAATAGCAGTTATCTCTCCTCTCCAGCAAGCCTCTTCTTTCTCTCTCTTGCACACTTGCTTGAGTGAGAAGTGTGTCCAAATGAGAGGAGTGCCCTCTCTATTTATACTCATCAAATGAGTGACCAAAAAACCTAACTGGAATGACATGTTGCTCTAAACAGGGTCGACCTACCTAGGGAGATTCAAAATAACATTTGTATAAAATTTTGTGAGTGCTATTGACCGGACTTACAATGGAAGGGTTACATTAATACTTTCAAGTACATAACATGACCAAGTACATCAATAACATCTCCTGAAGGAGGTACAACAATAATGCAATAAAAGTACAATAAGAATATCTTTTGAAGTTACATTCTTTAACACTTCCTCTTAACAAGGAAGGCATTCTTCCATCATGGTCATCATCCCTGGACATCATCACTGGTTCTCGTCACTCTACACTAGACATCATCGCTATATATCAACTCTGGACATCATCATTGGATCTCATCACTCAACATCATTGCTAGCCATCATCGTTGGATCTCATCATTGCAACAGTGTGGTGTTCTGTTCTGGACATAAACTATTGTTCTGGCTGCTTCGGCCCATAAGTGCATCGGAAGATCTTGATCATGGATCATGGCTTTCACAACTTCCATTATTGTTCAATTCTTCCTCTCTGCAACACCATTTTGTTGTGGAATGTAGGGAGTGCTCAACTTCCTCTTAATAAGGTTTTAAAATTTTCTGAAGCGAATTCGCCACCATCGTCTGATCTCAATGTCTTGATTTTCTTTTCAGTACGATTCTCTACAAAGGCTTTGAATTCTTTGAATTTGCTAAATACCTCATCCTTTATCTTCAGGAAGTAAATACAAGTTTTGTGTGAGTAATCATCTATGAAAGAAGCATAATATGCATACCCGCTTAGAGAAGTGGATG
The DNA here is from genome assembly GCA_001517045.1 of Pseudotsuga menziesii. Taxonomy (NCBI): domain Eukaryota; kingdom Viridiplantae; phylum Streptophyta; class Pinopsida; order Pinales; family Pinaceae; genus Pseudotsuga; species Pseudotsuga menziesii. The sequence goes on from LPNX010723351.1 coordinate 167,056, forward strand.
ACATAAGTCTACATACATCTGCGTGTACAATCTTCAAGATTTCTTTCGCTTTGCTATCACTGCTTGGAAATGGCTTCTTCACGTTCTATCCTTGCGCACATCCTTTGCATACCCCTTCATGCTTAGTATGAAGCTCTGGTAGACCTCTCACCACTTTGCTTGCGATCGATAATGCCTTATAATGTATATGTGCAAGCCTCCTATGCCACAGTTCACTTGGTTCTATTGTTTCATGAAGCAATGCTTGTTCTGGTTGTCCCTTCAATTTGTATAGGCCTCCCTCTTACTCTCCAATTACTAATGCACCATCGACGGTCTTACCTCTAGGCCACATGAGAACTTGGTCATCAACAAATGCAACTTAGAATCCTCTTGCATCAAGGCTTGATATGGACAATAGATTCTTCTTCAATCCAGGTACATAGAGTACATATTTCATCTTGCTGGACTTTCTTGAGTCTAGCTTTTAAGATGCTCCTCCTATCCCTTTTATGGGATATTGATAGTCATCTCCAAGTTTCACCTTGTAAGGTGAGTCTTCTTTTGTGATGTGTGAGGTGATTCTTGAACCCGATCATGTGCTTGGAAACACCATTGTCTACAAGCCAAACATCACTTCCATGAGTAATTGTACCTGTGAGTGTTGAGACCAAGACATGTTCGTCATCACTGGAGGAGTCTTCTTTCGCTTTCTTCTTGACTAGTTCATCATCTTCGGTGATGTGAGCATGGTGTCTCTTCTTCTTTCCTTTCTTTGCTTGCCTTTTACTTTTGGAGCAATCTCTCGCAAAATGCCCCTTTTCATCATAGGTGTAACATTTGAGCTATGAGAGGTCTTTCTTTTGAAATCTTTTCTTCTTGTAGAATGGCTCTTTCTTATTTCCCTTCTTGGCATGAGCTATTAGGGCTTGATTATCATCATCACCTAACTTTTCTTCTCTTGCATCTTCTTACTAATCAAGCATCTTCTTGTGTGCATTCCTCCCACAGTCTACTGTACTTGGTGAGCTTTCTTTTAGAACAAATTCCTTGGATGAATGATTCCCATGACCTTGGGAGACCATTCAGGCTGGTCATTATCACTTCTGCTTCCTCGACATTGTCTCCAATGGCTTCTAGTTGTTCCTTGATCTGGGAGACACTTGTGAAGTAAGATTGAATGCTTTCTGACATCCTGCATCTTCACACCCTTGAGTTGAGTCCTCAAGGTCATCTTCCAGTTGATAGTCTTTCCTTCATATAAGTCGGTCAATGCATCGAACATCTCCTTGGGAGTCTTCAAGGATAAAACATGTGGAATCAAATGGTCCTTCATAGACTCTGCAATAATCCTCTTGGCTTTAACCAGATTCTTCTTATGCTTAGCTTTGTCCTCATATCCCTTTGTTTCTACAACTTCTCCTTTGACATAGTCTTCCAAATCATGCTCTTCAAGTATAAGAAGTACTCTATACTTCCATGCCTAGAAGTTCTTTGCTCCTTCAAGCTTGTCCTCAAGCTTGGTATTGTTTGTCATCTTGATAAAAGTGAGAACCTCAAATGGAAATAGAGAGAATAGAACTTACAAATGAGAGTGCTTCAACTGGAAGCTTGCTCCAAAGCCTTTCTAGAAAACTGCTTTTGGTGGACCTAGGGTTTGATAGAGAAACCTTAATTTTTCAAACTTGGTGATTTGCAAATCTGATTGGCTAGAAAGATGTACCCCCTCAAGGCGAGTTGAGCAATGTACTCCTTTTCCCAAATCTGGGGACAGTACTACAAAATACTTGATGCCCTAATTTTCTCGACATAAGTAATAGGTCAAAAACTGAAAATTCACAGAACTGAAAGTTGTCTCGACTAAAAGATGTGCCCTCCTAGAGCGAGTTAAATGGTCCCATTTTTCAACTGATATGTGGAGAGAAGTGCTCAAAATATGAAACCCTAGTTTTCAACTTTTGTTAGTTACAACTGCACAAAGACTTCTTTAAAGGTAGATCTGATACCATGTTAGAATTTTAATGGTTATACAAGACCTTTAAACATTTAGCATCATTTCATCATAACCATAACATTAAGATCACTGAAAGAAAGACAAGCATAGCAACAACAACAAAAAACACAGAGATTTATCCTAGGAAACCACAAGGGAGAAAACCCAACAACTTCTTTAGTATAGATTATGTCACTAAGTGCAATGCCAACCAAGATAAGATGAACCCCAAAACAATAGTAGCTATCTCTCCTCTCCAATGAGCCTCTTCTTTCTCTCTCTTGCGCACTTGCTTGAGTGAGAAGTGTGTCCAAATGAGAGGAGCACCCTCTCTATTTATACTCATCAAATGAGTGAGCAAATAACCTAACTAAGTCGACCTGTTGCTCTAAATAGGGTCGACCTACCTAGGGAGACTCAAAATAACATTTATGTAATATTCGGTGGGTACTATTGACCCGACTTAAAACGGAAGGGTTATATTGATTCTTTCAAGTACATTTCCATGACCAAGTACATCAATAACATCTCCCGAAGGAGGTACAACAATAATACAATAAAAGTACAATAAGAATGTCTTATGAAGTTACATTCTTCAACAGGTTCTAGGTTGCCTCTCGATGACACACAACCTTTCTGACTTTATCCAAAGTACCAATGGGGTGAAGTTGGGGTGCCCCTCTCACTGACCCTCTTTAGGATCTACATTAACAAGTTGGAATCTTTCCTCCACGAGCACATCTAGGTTGGAGATGGTGGACTCCTAACATGTTGATTTCCATGCTCCTTTTCGTCAATGACACTATCTTGTTCGTCTCTACTCTTGAGGCTCTACAAAGTTAGATTTATGCCCTGGCTAGTTTTTGTGAACTTCAACAGTTGATCAACAACCTAACTAAAAACAAGGTCATGATCTTCAATGCATCTAACAGCTTTCTCTCTAACCCACATTTTTGCTTCCAGGGGGAAGAGATCAAGATCACAACAGCTTACACCTCCTTGGGGATCCAAATCATGAGGCCTCACTTTAGCATAAGAAAGGCTCTCCAACCTCAACACAATAGCAGGTACGACTCCTTGACCCTCTTTAACAAGCAATGGTTCCAGAGCCAATTTCAAGACATTTCACCCAAAATTTACTTTACAGGCAATTATCAAATTGAAATACTCTGGTTCAAATATCTAGGCAGTAAACTTGTTACAAACAAACCGGGCCTAGGCAAAGAAAGTTCAAACCTTGCTCCTTAGGTGCATGATCTGATGCAACCACATTGTTCCCCAACCATTATTCAAGCAAAGTGTAGGTGTAGACTCTGCCTCTTTCACCCTATGTAATCTTTCATCTAGTCTCTTTCATACAAAGATTTAGGACCTTTGATGACTCTACCTCTTGGAGAGAGTCGTACCCTCTAAAAAACCCTTGCCTTGGTTTGCCCCATGGGCCATGCACAAGGTTGGTTTTCAGAGGCCTCCTAGCTTCTTCAATCGATGAACATCTCCCCTGAGAGCCCTTCCCCCTTCAGCTACTCCCTAGACATGCCAAGCCATCTCTTACTACCTAGAAAAGAACTGAACTGGGCCATCAAAGAGAACATTTACAAATCACATATCTAGGTTAATTGGAGCTCATCTTTGGAGAACCTGGGCTTGACGATCTCTTTCTATCTAGAGCACTTCTTGGAGTTGTGGGATGGCATCAGTGCCTGTCCCCCATACACATATAGACAATAGATGCATTCACTCAAGATCCCTCTAAGCCAACTCCAAGTTCACTTTCATAGACTCTAGGTAGAAACTATTCACCATATTCCTCAACCAAATAATATTCACCAAATTCACCACCTTCAAGAGTTGGAAACAAAGTGCACCTCAGTTTCAAGTGTCCCTTCGACTATGAGATTAGTGAGTAACACCACTACCTCTATAAGGACTTAGGGAGCTCCCTTTCTACTTTCTTCAAGTTTCGCAATCAGCGATGCGTAGCCCTCGTCATCAAGGAGATACTCAAACACAAATCCTAGTTCTTACACACCTCGCCCCACCATGAGACTACCAAGAGGATCACCTCATATTTTTCATGTTGCCTGCCAAATATGGGAAACAAGAGACATGGGGATCTTCAGAGTAATTCTAGACCATAGAGAAGTGAGACCCCATGTCTCCCCTCAACCTCTCCCCCAAGTGGCCGACCAACATCCTCGAGACCAATTCGAAGGTGCTAGATCAGGGAACTTCCCACCCATTGGACTACCTCCCACCTTCAACAAAGTCGCCAAAGTTCTATTTGGAGGTTCTTTCTGTCAACCTCTACATCCCCACAGGATTGTATAGTAAGATGAAGATCCCACTGTGGTGCTTGATGACTCTAACTGCAAGTCAATGCCCCAATCTCACCCTTCACATTAATCATCAGGTCTAGGAAACTTTCACATCATCTTAATTTCTCTCTTTCTTGATCAACACCGAGTTGTCCAATCTCAAACTCACACTTTCTATAACTACCCCTTTGACACATATATATATTGGGTTTGGTTTTAGTTAGACCTAGTGTTCATCTTAGATAGACATTTATCTAGGCTGCACTTTTTCTTTCACTTAATTTATCTTACTTTCAACATTACCTAGGAGCTGCATTAGCGCTCCCACTTTGTATTCACAGTAGATGTATCTTGTAATCCCATTAACCTACTATTGTGGTCATTTGTCAAACATCAATAAATAATCGTATCTTATATGATTACCACTGTTATCAAAACCAAAGCAAACCGGTCTTTCCAAAACTTGCCAGTGCGATCGGTTTACAAGCCTAACTAGTCCAAGGAATGGCCCTGAACCAGAAATAATTGTTTTCGTACAGGACCGACCAATTCCATATGGAATCGACCTTAAATGCCTAAACCAATCGGTTTTGTACAAGTCAGTATGCAACACGTGGGGCAATGGTTTTTTACCATGAAAAAGAATATCCTAAACTAACCCTGGACCCTAGTAATCAATGGTAATGTCATGTCCCCTCATGAGTGTTTCAAGGTTTGAGTTCCTAACCCAGCTAATCCCTTGGGTTGAGGAGAATAAATTAAATGTCTTAGGATTAATTTTGAAGGTTCCAAAGTATTTATTAATTAGGAGAGGTTAAAATCATTGACTAAAGTTTTATGAGGAATTTATTAGTGGTTATATTCATAAATTACTATTTCATTTATGAAAATAAAAAGGAAATAATCCTTAATGGCGCAATGGAGGAAAGTTGACCAAAGTGAGCTTGCACAAGAAGGAAATCCAAGAAAAGATTAAATTAAGACAGTTGAGGAAAGAAGGAATAAAACAATTAAGGAAAGAAAATTGGGAAAGCAAGACTAAAGAAAAAAGATGGCTCAAAGCAGAAAAAGAGAATAATGTTGTGAAAGCAGGGATAAAGTAGAAAGAAGGCAAAGGCAGTAAAGCAGGATAAAGCAAAAAACAAATAAAGCAGGAAAAAGCAGGAAAAAGTAGTGAAAAGCAGAGCAAAGGCAGGAAAAGCCAAGGCAAGAAAGCAAAAGCAAGATAAAGCCAAAAAAGCAGGAAAAGCAAAAGCTAAAGCACGAAGGCAAAACAGGTAAAGCATAAAAGTAAGGCAACTTTATCCATCCATGAGGGCGCATTAGCCTCTTTAGCTTGCTCAACAAGCCATCATTCGGCCTATAAAAGGAAGAATGTGCACCCTTAGCCCATCTTATGACAGTTTGAGAAATGAATTGAGAGCTATTTGCCTCAAGGCTTGGGAGATGTGCCCCTAGTCCGAGCCGGGAGATGTTCCCCTGCTTCCATTGCGAGGGTGAAGAGACATCCAGTCTCCATCATTGAGTTTATTGCAGGTCCTGTTATCAGATCCAGTGAATATCCAGCCAGTTGCAGTGATTGAAGAAGCCTTCCAGTGCAATTCTTCATGATTGTTAGTCTTTCCTCAAGGAGGATTCTTCTATTCTTCTCTCATAAATTTCTGATGTAATTCAGCCTCTGAAGGCTGCCCTTGATGTAATATCAGGCCTCTGATATTACATTTACATGCTCCTATGAATAAAAGATGATTTCCTTCCCTCTTGTGCGCACCTAGTCTAGATGGCCTTGAAATTTGAGCTAGTCTCCGTGTTAAAGTCATAAAAACATCAAGACAACTCCAAATCCAATTCTTCCACTTGATTCTATTCATTAACATGCCAATGAACACATTCCAGCCTTGAGTTTCAAAATTCGATCCATCCTGGCACTATTTGAGTCATCCTGAAGTCGGACTAGTTGAGCAGTCCTAAGAACCTTTTTCACTAGTTTGCCTATTGAATCTTCTCAAAACCTTCTCAAACTTGCTAGAGCAAACCTCAAGAGTCTAATAACTGATACTTCATGTCTCTCAACCTCTCACAGTCAAAAATCCACTTCAGTTTATGATAAAAATCCTAGTTTGAGTCACCTAGTTCATTGTTTGCTAAGTTGGTCTGAGTTAGTGTGCCAAATCTCCAAGTTTGTACATTACAGGGAATATTAACTTCCTTAAATTTTTAACAATACCATTAATTGTTTTGGGATGTTTAAGAGTGGTTCCAACCTCGTCGGATTTCAAATGCAAAAAGTAGAATTATTGATCTCATTTAAAATTCAACAAACTTAACAGTTTTAGAATTTCAAAATCGCAACATTTCCACTAGATTCTACCATGTATGAGAGTATGGATTTGGCATTTAATCAAGCACATCAACACCTCTATGTACCTTGATGTTGGTGGTGCTAATTGTTGAACTCCTCTGTCATGGCCTTAGTAAAAATGTACCCTTCAGTCAAGCAAAATCGCTTCTTAGGCATGGGAAACTTTTTCTACCTTATTATAACACTTGGATTAGGAAGTTTCATCAAAATTGGAGAGTGTTGACTAATGTCCTTGGAGGATTTACTTCGAGATTCGATATAAAGGCAAGGGCTAGAGCCTAGAGGAGGGGGGCAGAGCATGTTATTGATGAATAGGATCCCAATATATGCAATGGTTTTGATGATATGTAATTATTTGTTGTAGCATGATGTTTTTTGGAATCTAGAGGCCAATTAGAGCCTCTTTGTTTATGTATTTTGGGTCAGATATGGATCGCACTCGTTGCTATTTCAGTTATATGCACCCTTACTTGCTATATACATATGAAAGCTTGCATATTTGTGTTTAATGGTTTGGATTCACATGGGTGTAGATGAATATATAGATTTTTTATTAAAATTTGAATATTTTATGTATTTTTTGGTCTGCCAGTTTTTTTCCAGTTCCGGTCCGGTTCTCTGACTGGTTTCCAATTTTATGGGGTCCACCAGTTAATTGACTGGTCTGGTTTTGATAACATTGCTGATTACTACTAGATATGTTCCATGAGATTTTCATTTTCCTGATCTTTGTGATTAGCAACAATTTTATTTCCTTTCCAAATCAAATACATCACCAATTAAAGTAGTTTCCTCATTCAGGAACATTCCTTAATTTTAAAAACTGACAAACATATCAGCAAAGAGATGATCCCTACCTTATCCTGACCCCCCACATCCCAAACTGTGAAGCTAATGTTCTTGTATTCCACAGTCTCCACATTAAAGCCTGTTCAGTAAAACACCAAATGATTACATGTTGCACCTAGTTAGTATCTAACTGCTCATTGATAACAAATACCTAGCAAGACATAATCAGATTCAGAATGGCACAGCAAAGCTAACGCAAGAATGTCAGGCTTGACCAGGCATGTATATTATATCATGTTTCAAAACAAATGAGGATGATCAAGATTGACATCAAAAGTTATGATTAAATCACTGAAAGGATGGAATACAGAAAATCTGTAGCAAGTAATTCATGTAGATTGTACACTCTGAAGAAAAGCAAATAAAGAATTGCACTGTCCTCGTTATTAAACCATGTATCATTATGCCCATCTCAGTAAGGTGCTTAAAATACGCAGATGACCCAAATAAACTGACCATCGAGATTCACTACTATATATTCACTAAAAGATTTTTCTAAATAGTATAGGGTATTAATTTTTTATACTCTTGTAGAAGAATTATAGCTTCAACTCCAAAATTTTACATTGTCACATGTAATAAATAGTTTCTGAAATGTTTTCAATTTGTGTTGAAACATGTAAAATGGTCTCTGCACTCTGCATACAGCCGAATGGAAAGCAATCTCCAAAAGAACAGCAAGCTATGTACCATGACAAGCTGAAAAATAAACTATCCAAGCGCACCCAATATATTTATTTGCCAAAAGCATCACCATACTTGCTTTCATCAGTTTAGGGACGGCACTAAAACATGTTACAATTCAGCTAATAGAGAAACCAAGCTCTTGCAATTGACAATCTCACATCAGTGACAACCAAATTTCATAAGAAAAACAAGTTTTAGCCAGTGACAGGAGTAACTGAAATGTGTAACACCAAACCCCTTAATGCTCACCAATGGTTGGAATTGTTGTAACAATCTCTCCCAGTTTCAACTTGTATAAAATAGTAGTCTTTCCAGCCGCATCAAGACCAACCATAAGAATTCGCATCTCCCTCTTAGCAAACATTCGCTGGAAAAGCTTGGTGAAAGATAAACCCATCTTAAAAGCTGATAAAACAGTGAAACACAACTCATCAGACATTCAGGCATCTACAGTCAGACACAACGCAACCAAAGATAAAGATCAAGATCCTCAATAGAAGCAAAAACATAACCTTCTATCAAAAGCACATATCCCTGATAGAAAAATATATATATGTATATGATTAGAAAGTAAAAATGCAAATCCTTTCTAGAACCAAAATTTTAACTAAAATTACAAATCAATATCGCAGAATAAAATCCTAACATTAGCACAAATAAAAGGAAATCTCAAGAAAAATCAATGATTTAAGTTACACTGTCGTACTCTATCTTTTTACATCCATTTAAAGATGCGTATAGGCTTCAAACTGATGGGGATAATCCCAGTATCCTAGTTAACTAGTACACTTTAATTTTTTACAATAGTATGAAGATGCTTATAGGCTTATCCCCATAACCCCATATCGCATCCCTGTTATAGCCAGAATCTGCCACCCGTGTGTTGGATCCGATCCACCAAGATCTGTCATGGAAGTGGATCCACTGGAAAAGGAAATGGATCTTGTGGGAAATGATACAGATACCAAAATTTCCAGTGCTTTCTTGACCCACCAATCCCCAAAAGAATGGATTTTGTAATGAAAAATCCCAAAACCCTAAATACCTAAAGGCTAAAATCCTAAACCCCATTCCTGGTCAAGGACTGACTTATCCTTATTTCAAGATCTGCTCTCGAGATTGACCGATCAAGGTCCGATCTCAAGGTTTAATCTATCATTTAATGATAATCATTATGGCTAAGGTGTGGTCTATCCTTATGTGCTACATTGTTGCTTACTTCACCCCCACTGTTATATAGTCCTGCCATAGCCTTCAAGAAAACCACTTTATTCACTGTTGATATAGACATGTGCACATGGCTCACAAAAACACTGTTTTGACTGATTCATGCTCATGCTAATATGGTCTTAAAAATTAGCAATTATCTATGGCTCACAAAAACACTGTTTTGACTGATTCATGCTCATGCTAATATGGTCTTAAAAATTAGCAATTATCTATGGCTCAAAAAAACACTGTTTTGACTGATTCATGCTCATGCTAATATGGTCTTAAAAATTAGCAATTATCTATAAAGGTTATAACTTATCAAATTATCAGTTATGGTACATGAAAGGCTAATAGTAACATGCATGAGAACTTTCTTTTTTTATTATAACTTATAGTTCTACTGCTGTGATTCCTGAATGGTTTTGATTCTTAAACCATTTTTTCAATTATAAAGATATTTTTGTATTTTTTTGTACTTGTCATTTTCCCACCATATCCAGACCCTAGATTTTCAAAAATCTGGCCGGTCCATATCATAGTAGCTTAGCTTATCCCCAAAAATAAGTGCCACCTATAACCATTGATCATCGTAATGATCCCCACAACATGGATAAATAATCTCGATCCTCGACATTTATTCTGAGATATACTAACTAAAACAAACATTTAAAAATACTATCAAAATTGTTTTCTTTTCATGTTAGATATTTACAATTAATAGTTTCAGTCTATACAATTTTGAAGCGCTCATTGAGTAGATCAATACGAGATCCAAGGGAGATATCACTGCTTGTTCTTTGGTTCAAGAGGGTCCCTCACACGTTCATCCACTACCCTAACCAAAGATATGTAGCTCTTTTCATGTGGGGTCTACCTCTTTACATGCGGGAGGTGGTGACTCAAATAAAAACCCTTACAAGTTTCTTCCAAAACCCATCCTATCATATCGATTACCTTGTTCTCCAATGTACCTCTATGCCTAGGGGCGATGAGCGACATAGAGATCTAGGGATTGACACAATAGGGACCATATCAATGAGGCCTTGTACAATGGCTTGCTCTATGGCCAATCAAGTTACCATGAGGCCATACAAGAATACTGGTCCTCGTGGACTTGTTTGATGGTCAAACCCAAGCTAGGCCATATTGTCAACTCTTATACCCTTATACAGTTCTTGATTAGCAACCAATATTAATGTGTTCTTCAGTTAACTATTGAAGTTTTGAACATTAATTACTGAAAATACAACTGCATAAGAAACCATAAATGCACAATGGAACAACAAAATGAACCACACAAAATAGATACAAGGATTTACCCTGGAAACCCCAACTGGGGAAAAAACCAGCAAATGTTTGTCTCCTTATTGCAGAATTTGATTACAACAACACTACAATAGTCCTCCAGATAAACCTTTTGGACCTGAACCAAAACACATAGGAAGATGCTCCAAATCCTTTCTACAAACTAGACGAACCCTGGATCCGATACACAACAGAGAAATAGCTCTGGCCTAAAAAAGGTTGTAATCCCAAACTGAGATCTAGACTGCTCACTACAAGAGGAAATCCGTCTCTTGCAACCGTGACCACTCGCTCTCAATGTATCTCACACTACCTATGACAACTCTCCATAGACTCTTTTATACATTCACTTCATGTCAATACCATGGGCAATTCCATGGGACACCCCGTACCCCATGGACCCTTCAATACCATGGGTCGTCCAATACCATGGGCCATCCAATCCCATGGGAAAACTAACCTTTTACATAAAGTATTAAAAAAGTCACTATTACAAAGAGAATTTCTATTTGAGTATACTTCCACGTGCTAGACACAATCAAACGTAGAAGCACTTATCCTCTCTATAAACTTCAACACTCCCTCTTAGTGAGGAAGGTGTTCTTCACCACCCCCAACTTGTTTCTAAAGAACTCAAATTTCCCCTTAGGCAATCCTTTGGTGAGGATGTCTACAACCTACTCATTTATACAAATGTATTGGAGCTTCACAGCTCCTCTCTAACCTTTGTCCATAATGAAATGATTCTTGATCTTCATATGCTTGGATTGATCATGAAACACAATTCTCAGAGAGCTTGATGCCACTCTGGTTGTCACAGTAGATGATTGCCAAGTCCAAGTCCTAACCAAATAACCTCGTGAGCATCTTGCAAAGCCATATGGCCTCACAACTTGCCAAATTGGATGCCATGTACTCGGCCTCAACATGCCATGTACTCGGCCTTAGCAGAACTAAGTGCCACTAACTTTTGCTTCTTGTTGAGCCAAGAAACAACTCCTGATCCCAAGCTAAAGCAACAAACTAAGGTGTTTTTTTTGTCCACTGCACTTCCTGCCCAGTCTGAATTTGTATAGCCCACCAACTACACTCCATAACCTTTATACATTCACTTCATGTCAATGCCATGGGCAATTCCATGGGACACCCAGTACCCCATGGACCCTTCAATACCATGGGTCGTCCAATACCATGGGCCATCCAATCCCATGGGAAAACTAACCTTTTACATAAAGTATTATAAAAGTCACTATTACAAAGAGAATTTCTATTTGAGTATACTTCCACGTGCTAGACACAATCAAACGTAGCACTTATCCTCACTACAAACTTCAACACTCCCTCTTAGTGAGGAAGATGTTCTTCACCACCCCCAACTTGTTTCTGAAGAACTCAAATTTCCCTTTAGGCAATCTTTTGGTGAGGATGTCTACAACCTGCTCATTTATACAAATGTATTGGAGCTTCACAACTCCTCTCTAAACTTTGTCCCTAATGAAATGATTCTTGATCTTGATATGCTTGGATTGATCATGAAACACGATTCTCAAAGAGCTTGATGCCACTCTGGTTGTCACAGTAGATGATTGCCAAGTCCAAGTCCTAACCAAATAACCTCGTGAGCATCTTGCAAAAGCCATATCACCTCACAACTTGCCAAATTGGATGCCATGTACTTGGCCTCAGCATGCCATGTACTCGGCCTTAGCAGAACTAAGTGCCACTAACTTTTGCTTCTTGTTGAGCCAAGAAACAACTCCTGATCCCAAGCTAAAGCAACACACTAAGGTGTTTTTTCTGTCCACTGCACTTCCTGCCTAGTCTGAATTTGTACAGCCCACCAACTACACTCCATAACCTTGGACATACCTAAGTCCATACTCCATTGTACCTCTCAAATACCTAAGCACATGCTTCACTACTATCCAATGCACCCTCCTTGGTTCCACCATGTACTAGCTAAGGGTGTTTACATCAAAACAAATATCTAATCGATTGTTTACATGCTACATCAAAGAACCAATTCGTTATCTGTACACCGTGGAATCCACCAACTCTGACTCTAAAGGATTCAGCTTCTTCAAGTTCATGATCACGGGCATAGACATAGGCTTGCAGTCCTCCATCCTGAATCTCCTCAGAATCTCGACTGCATATTTTCCTTGACCGAGGAAAATCTCACCTTCATGTTGCCAAACCTCCAATCCCAGAAAATAGTGCATTAGTCCCACCTTCATCTCAAACTCCTTTGCAAGATCTCTCTTGGATCTTGCTATTAGCTTCTCAACTCCTGTTAAAAACAAGTCATCCACATAAGTCACTGGACACGTCCAAAACCCCCCTCGTGTCCCTTGGGGTCATGTCAAACACTAACACGACGTCAACACATGTCCGACACGTGTTTTTTTGTGTCCTAGAATCAAGACACAAAAAAACACGTGTCGGACAAACCGACAAGATTGTTGGCTGTTTGAGGGATTAACCCACAAAATTGGCCAAGTTTGGCTCTGAACACTATGTCACTACCAAATGTAATAGACAGATTTCTATTTATTACAGTTTGACAAAAGATTTTTGCAAATAGATATATAAGAATATATTGAATAATGTTTGACTGATAAGATGATATGAAGATGATTACGATCCTCATGACGGATACTTATGCGCATTGATTGGTTACAAGGTGAAGGGATATGTGCCCTTTATGCGCATTGATTGGTTACAAGGTGAAGGGATATGTGCCCTTTGACCTTTCATTAACCTAATTATATTATAATTATTCTTATTATTATGTTTATAATCGTTTAGTAATGGGAAAAGATAATAATAGCGTGTGACCCCATCCAAGTAATTTAATCGAATAGAAATTGTCCTATTTTGGTTGGCTTTCTTATGCCTCTCGTGGGCATCCAATAGTGGGGGCAGGGGAAGCCAATCACAAACATTTTTCCCTTGGTTCAATATGTAGTGAAGCCTATCCCTTTCTGTTAATGGGGGTTTCAGTTAGGTCTATCATTGACAGATGCATTGTGATTTGTGAATGTGTAATGTGTATTGACTGTAAACTAATTTTTATTGAATATTTGTAAATGTTCTAGTTTCTACAAAAATTTGGATCTAAGTCTATATATATATAAAACGTGTCCTCAGTTCCCTAATTTCGGGGATCGTCGTGTCCGTGTCTTCGTGTCAGGTGACTTAGTCATCCATGTATTGTACAAGAATGAGTGGATCATCACCAACCAACAGAAAGTACATGTTGGGATCCGCCTCACTCTTGACGAAGCCCATACTCACCAGATCTCTATCAATCCTGCAATACCAATCTCTAGGTGACTGCGTGAGTCCATACAAAGCCTTCAACCTACAAACATGAGAATCCCTCCCATGTACGTCAAAACCCTAAGGTTTCTCTATATACAGTTCCTCCTCAATCACCCCATTGAGGAACGTTGTCTTCACATCCATCTGATGTATCCTCCACCCCATCTCTAAGGCAATAGACATAACAACTCTAATTGAAGTATATTCAGTGACAAGAGCAAAAGTCTCCTCATAATCAACTCCCTCTTTATGGGAAAACCCCATTGCCACAAACCTTGCCTTGAACTTCTCCACATTGCCATCTGCTATATGCTTAATCTTATAGATCCACTTGGAACTTACTACAAACTTTCTCTCTGGTCTGGGCATTATATTCCACACATCATTCTTCATGATGGAAGAATACTCCTCCACCATGGCATCCTTCCAGACCTATTCATCTGCAGCCTCCTCAAAAAAGTTGGAAGGCTCAATAATGTTGCTTATTAGTGCCATATAACTAGAAAATCTCTACAATGGCCTGCTCATCCTAATTGAAATCCGTGGAGCATCCACTAGCTCCTGTGCCTCCTTCAAGGTTCACTTTTACCACTTTGTCTTTTTCTTTCTAGAAGATTCGACCAGGGTGAAATGAGCTTTGTCACACCCCAGTTTTGACCCCGTTTGCATGATGTATATATATTGTAATTAATCGTGGTGAGGAGCTAAAGGAAAAAGCCCCACCATCGATTCGATTTGGTTGTGTATGTTTCGGCAATGGGGATAGTTGTCGATGGTATATCGTGCTATCCGGCACATTATAATTCGGCATCATGTAAACACGCACATCAATTAAAATAAACCACAACCAGTTACGACAGTGCAACGTGAAAGATGAAAAGGGCATGATTCCAAAGGATAAGGGTGTGGGGGAATTGTCAAACCTTGGCCAATGAGGAAAAAACCCATGTGTCACCACCTTGTCTTACCCAACCACCTCCATTAAGAATTGTTGCTGGTGGTTGAGGCAGTTGTTGTTTTTGGGAGTGGGGTGGCAGGACTGTCATTCCTTACACCACCTGCACACTCCACCAGCAAGGAACCTCACGATGGACAGAGGGACGAATACGGCCTTCCTTCATTCTCTCCACGGCACATTAACTCCACGGTCTGTTTTTCCTCTCGGTTGTCTGTTCACCCACGCGCAGAGGTAGAGCTATCCATCCTCACGCAGGGATCGTGGTCTGCTCATTATTTTTCACGCACTGGTATTTTCTGTCTTGGTCTCACGCAGCCAGGAGTGAGGAGTCGTCTCCACTGTCACCCACGATTTTCTTGTGGACAGCCATTACGCTCAGGGACTGTGTTGCGGTCTGTGTAATTCTTTCCGTTTGCTTAGTTGTCCAGGACGAACTGCTGTCTTCCCCCATGTTGTGATTGCGTTTGCTGTGCATTTGGGACTGTTGTTTTCCCCCATGTTCTCCTCTGTTTTGTGGACTGTGTAAAGTTTCCAATTGTGGCCGTGTACGCTGTCTGCTGTGGTCTGCGTTTGTGTTTTCCCTTGTCTGCACTGGGAGTTTGGCTTCTCCTTGGTTTTGAGACTGTGGATTGCTGCCATCACTCATTTTGAGTTTGGGCTATTGATATACCCTGGTTTTGGGTTGTTGTTGAGTTGTTTTGGCCACGCTAGGGCCAAGAACAACTCTGAGTTGTCTTGTGGATTTGAGCTGCGTTTTACCTGTTGGTTGTGATTGTCACATGGTTGTCCTTGCCTTCTTCACGGAGTTGTGAAGGGATTATTTTGTTGCGGTATGCAGTGGGTGGTCTTCGGACAATTAAGAGTGGGATTAGAGGCTGGTTCTGCTTGAGAAGTTGGTGTTGAGGCCACCAGCTTGGCATTTAGCCTATCCTAGCTCCTTGATGGCCTGATAAACCCAACTGTGTTGGCTTGGCTATGCTTTGTGAACCTTGGCTATGTGTAAGCCTGCATTGACCCTTATTCCTTGAGGAATCATGCCCAGCTCGGGGGTGGCAGTGATGCTGAGAGATTGATGAGCACGCTGGCCTATGGTTGGGTGGAACGTTGTAGCGACGTAGCTGGTTGCGGGGCAAGTTCTTCATCAAAAGATAAGTACTACTGAATATTTCATCTCTGCAATTTATTCTATTGTTTCATGAGAATGATGAACATGGTGAATGTTGGTTTATATATATGTTTGCTTCCGCTGAATATTGAGTAACTGTGTATTCTTGTATGTTTCATGCATCTTAGTATGCATTTGCATTTGCATTTGTATGTTGAAGAATTATGCATCTCTGTATGATGGATTATGCATCCTGTTATGCATGCTGTTAAGCTTGTTTTAATATCAACATTTATCCTTGTTCATGTTCATGGGGCTGTCTGCCCGTACGGATGTATTGGTGTTTGGTCGCGTCCTCTTCGCCGGTCGGAGGGTCGGTGACGTGACAAGCTTCATGCTCCTCATTATCATGCTACTCACCCTACACATTCATCGAGGTATCAACAACCTATGATGGCAATCTAACCTCTACCTTTGGTACTACCTGCCCCTGAGTTTCTACTTCAACTGGCATGGATCCACAAGACTTCTTGAAAACCTTGTCCTCCTAAAATCTCACATCCATCCATACCACTATCTTCTTCAATGCTGGAATGTACACCCTGTAGGCTTTTGAGGTTTCGTAGTACCCAACAAAAATGCCATTCTCAGTTGTTGGCTCAAGCTTCGTCCTCTTCTCAACTGGGACATGACAGTATACTAAGCATACAAAGATGTGAAAATGTCCAATCTCTGGTTTCTTCCCTGTGAATGCATCTTTAGGAGTCATCTTGGCTCAAGCTTCGTCCTCTTTGTAGAAGAATTTAACATCAGCACATAATACATTGCCTAAATGAGAACCCTAACCATGCCCACAAATCCAAGTGAAACCATGTCTTGATTACAAAAACCAAAAAAAAGAAAAAAAAAAGCCCAATCCCTGGGAGTGTTGAGGGAGTGATTAGGGAGCATTTTTGTAACCAAGACATGGTTACAAAGCTTAGGGAGTGATGGGGAAGCGCTTCGGGAGCAGAGCTTCCTCATCGCTCCCGAAAAAACTAGGGAGCATTTTTTTTAGGGAAGCGCCCTTCAAAAAAACGCTCCCAAGAGGAAGCGATCATGAATCGCGCTTCCGAGACTGATTCCTGATTGCTTCCTCTGGGAGCACAAATTGGGAGCAAAGCAGAGGGGGAGGGCACTTCCCCGCGACGTAGCTTCCACGTGCTAGCCACAAGCCAACTTAGAAGCACCTATCCTCACTACAAACTTCAACACATATCACAAGAGTTTTTTATTTCAACCTCGAATATTAGAAGAGTCTCTACATGTGGCACCTATGCTCCTCCTAGGATCACCTAGCCAAGCCCTCTCAATGTTGGACCTTCTCATAACAAATCATTGTATGGTAAATTGATACCTTTTCAATGGTTGATGTGGCCACATATACTCCCCCCTCCTCACTCTCTACTTCCTCAGCTTGACCTTTTGACATCTAGTAGGGCTTTTTTTCTCTTTTTTCTTCATTTGATGTATGGCCTATTTTGCATCTTCTATGTTTTCTCTATATTTTTTATTTTGGAATAACCTCGTGCACTCCCACAAATTATTATCATTGATTATATTTCCTAGACCCATTTACCTACTTTATTGTCGTTTGTTAGACACTAATAAAATTAACTTTTCTTTTTATACCAAAATGCATATAAAGGGAAACCCTCCAAGAATTTCCCCTCATTTCGGAGATGATAAAACCTTTGGTTGCAGTTTTGAAAACCTAACCCGATAAGTACATCGAATGAGGCCTACAATATTCACAAAGGCAGGCAGCCCAAGGACTTGACCCCACGACCTCCTACTTGCAATTCGTAACACTCAACTACTTGAGCTAAAATTATCTTATCTTATAGATGGTAGTTTTCTTGGGATAGATATTAAGTGATATATGTCATTTTCAAAATCAACTGAGTTAGGGGATTAGAAGTCACAATGCACACATTTGGGACCACGTACTATTGTGAAAGAGCTACCCAAACAAAGTGCCAAAAAGGGGCTTTATCAAGTTAGTTACTTGACACGAGTATATACTAGTATATACCCTGTATGTAAGCTAGTTACATACAGGGCAATCAAATCGCTCTCGTTTCCAATGGTCTTTCAAATTCAAATCCAACTGAAACCACAAATCCACCATAGTCAAAGTTATCTCCAAGGTGGAACTCTACCCTTGAGGTTTTGGCCACCTTTGAATCAATGCAAAAACTTGAAAATATCAAAAAATGAATGGATCCACCAAAACTCTACATGTGATGCTTCACAAGATTCTAGCATAGGTTGTTGAAAGTGGGGTGTTTTGAGTGCCCATAATCAAACAAACACCTATACTATTGTATGTGTGACCAATCTCAATATGTGCCTATTTGGGTGTAAAAGGTCTATAGAATTACCCATGGACCCTCCACTGCATGAAGGTTGTGGCCTCTTATGACACAACCCCAAAGTTGTGCAAGGAATAGATATCATCCCAAGGATATACAAACAACCTTGTCATACCATGTCAACTACATGAGTCAGAAGCAAAAGTAAATCAAAA
The DNA here is from genome assembly GCA_001517045.1 of Pseudotsuga menziesii. Classification (NCBI taxonomy): domain Eukaryota; kingdom Viridiplantae; phylum Streptophyta; class Pinopsida; order Pinales; family Pinaceae; genus Pseudotsuga; species Pseudotsuga menziesii. Next base: position 185,717 of record LPNX010723351.1, read on the forward strand.
TAAGGGCCTTTCTTTTCCTTGTGGCATTTATATTTTGATTTCATATAGTTTTTTCCATCCAATTGTGAGTTGCACTTATCGAGTAGGGAACAGCCAACAAATTAATCAAAGGACAAGGTCTAACATTTGAATATTTGTGGGTTCAACTCCCTATCAATGAGTTTGACTTATTAGCTAACCTTGCTATGTTAACTTGGCTTGGTAGCAAGACCCAGCAAAGTCTGGTTTGGAAGTACTAAAACAAACCGGTGTTGTTTTCACCTATGGCTTTCATCCCATAAGCCGAAAGGACGCAAAGGTGAGGACAGACAAAACAACCTTACACGTCTACTGATTATATACATCATAATTTTAGAGCATTAATAGCTAACATAGGCCCACCTATAACGTATATCACTCTTAATATATATATATATATATACATTCTTGTCTTGCCCCCATCTTCCCTACTTACGGACTCGACCTATGAGCCATGAACACACGATCCATGTAATCCTGCAGAACCTGAGCCCTATGGGCTATTGGGACCCTCATGCGACATGGGACCACAATGCCTAAACGGTTTATAGCTCATTAACCACACATACCTCCAAAATGAAGGTGAAGGAACAACCTTACACACACATATTGAACCAATATGCTAATATCATCCTGCATATACTATTTGCCAAGAATTTTGCACTGTGTAACTATTAGGGTATCCAAGACACAGGAAAACACTGAGAACCAGAGATTCCGAAAATTAGGTCGAATAACAAATACTCGATATCATGTACCATGCAACAGCCAGAGCCCAATCAGCTCATGGTATCCAAAGTACAAAGTACAGATCAGGATATCAAAAGCACAAAGGACGAATTTAAACAAGAAATTAAACGTTTCATCAAAATCAAACCCTTGGCTTCAATAGCACAAACCCAGCAAAGTATTTTCCCATAACCCTATTCATAAATGGATGCTGAAACTGTAAATCGAGAAATCCATGGCTTCAGGCTCAAACATAAGCGAGTTACAAGCTAAAACCATCGCGGATTTCTCAAATACGCTTGCAAATAACAAGAACCCCAGGGTCCATATTCATACGAACGGAAAAAAAGCAAAAAGAATTTGCATCGACTATAACTAATATCATTGCAATACAGAGCAAGAAAAATAAGCTTTCGAGAATCGGACATGTACTCGCCTGAGTTCTAGTTCTCCGACGAAAACCCAAAACAGAGGATTATCACGAATTCGAAGAGCTGAACGATCGACTTGATGAATTGTCGAGATGTTCCGCGTTCGAATCTACTGCGTGAAAACCGTGAGAAAGCTCGCCCCTGTTTCTTGTACCTCGGCACGGTATGCACTCGAGAGGCTTTGTATTTCCTACGTGGTCTCCTACTCAAATATCCAAGTTTTAACTTGGGTTAAAATAAACTCTGCCGCAGTTACCGTGTTTGACCATCATGGTCACATTTGATGCTTTTTGTGAACACAAGCTGCTTCGCGGTTACAGTTAGGAATCAACTTTTTCTGGAATCTTCCAAAAGAATAATCACTTTTGTGCAGGTCGGAGAAAGAGCCAAAGTGGGAGAATCCACAAGGAGATCGCTGGATTGGACTATTCTTCAATAAGGGCGGCTGGGACTTTATTCCAAGTAGGGCGGTTCTCCTGGTAAAAACGCTGTGTCCATATTCTAGAATAAACTTTCGGAACGTACAGAATTTTTCTATATGTGTGGCCCTCGTTTCACCTGACCTCTTCAGGTTTGGACAGTTCAATCCGACTGCTATGTCAGTTATTAGTATTCCTTGTTACCAAATCTTTGTATTCTTTGCGTCTTTTGTGCAAGTGGTAAAGAATGTAAATGATTTGTTGTTTTTTAAGCAAACATTTTTACATAATTTTTAATTGAGAACAATGGTGTTATTTGCATTCATTTTAAGGTTGAAGTGTAGGATATTGTTATGAAGGTCAAACTTTGATATTTAGTGTATTAATGGTTGATCTTGTTAAAGTTAATTTTTGGGATTTATGTATAGTTAATGTCTAAGTTATTTTGAGGGGATTTTTCATTTTATGGATGGAATTGTTACATGCTTCGGTTGAGGTTGGTCCCATAGAGGGCCAATGTGCTTATCGAATGCTACAACTATTACAGCCATGCGGTAGGTGACACCTTCTTCACGCCCAAGAGGCTAGCTTGGGCACCCATGTGGGTAAGACGGTTCAGTCGGCAAACTTGGCAAGCGGTGCCTTGGCCAAGTAACGGAAAACTTGAGGAGTGCATGGGCCTAGCAAGGACGCGTTCCCACAAACGAAGCCCGCACTCACCCCTTGGAGCTTGGCAAGCCCAAGTGCGCAGCACCTTGGCACATCGTCGGTTGGCAGGATGCTTGAGTTGAGCGCACGTTGATGGAACCGGTGCACCTTGACGAAGCACGGAGGAACGACACCATGAGACGGAGATGCATCACATGGAGCAGGCCTGGCAACCACCTTGGTCGCGTGGGAGACGCACTTGTGGGAGCACTCAGTTGGGGATTCGTTAGACTGAGCGCCACTTCAAGGCCCGCCCCTACATGACGACGCCCAGACTTGAAGCGCGTTGAAGGAAGACGCCCAGGAAGAGGGCTTGACGCCCAACGACGATGCCACCAGCAAGCGAAGCACACGGATTGTGGAAGGAGGTGGACCATCGGTGAGGGGAGACATGTCAGCTAAGGAGTTGACATGCGCGCTAAGGAAGATAGTGCACCCACCTTGGAGAAGCGCCTCCCACACGACGTTATAAAGACGCAACGCAACATTGGAAGAAGGCATCCAATCCAAGTTGGACAAGCAAGTGACAAGTTGCTAAGGCAAGCGAGTTGTGGAGGTTTCCAACCTTAAACACAGCGAAGTCGCTAAGACGGGATTTACTCAGAAAACGCAGTTGGTTCCGGAGAAGCGTTGGCCTAGCAAACCGATGCTCTGAGACGAGTTCAGTCCAGAAGGCAGTTGACGGCAGCTACAAGGGTTAACAAAGTTCGGTAGTCTTGAGAGTTAGGCGCTCATGGAGGGGTTAGCTCAACTTGGTGTATTTTTGTAACATAGGTGTGGTAGCTAGTTGGGTGCACACCCGGAGCTCTATCAGTTTATGGCAACTCCACTTTTGTAAATTGTTCATATAATACAAGTTAATGAGGTTGGTCAGTTTGGAAACCCCACCCTTACACTGTGTTGTGTTTTACTTAATTGCACTGTGTAATGAAAATTGGCTAAGTGTTAGTAAAAACAGTTAATAAGTAAAGTGTTAAAACGATACAGTGTTAAGGAAAGGTTTTCGCAGGTTAGGCGTAGTCCGTTGGAGTGCGTTTGAGTTGGTATTACCCTTGAAACGCTTATAGACGGTGTCGCACGCTCAATAAGACCACATGAAAAAGTGGCTGCATTATTGTGGTCATGACAAGTGATATCAAAGCAACTTTGTAGCCAAAAGTTGAGGTTTGTCAAGGTGGCCACAACGCTAGAAGGGTTACCGCAGTTCGGGAGACTTGAAGTTTTTCGACAAGAAGTGAAGTGACCTGGTTCCTAGCGAAGGAGTGGCGACCTGGTTCCTAACGAAGGAGTGAATTTTGGTGGAACGCCTTCGCAAATTCGTTAGTCTATTGGAAGATCGTAGGCAAGGAAGTGGGCTACTTGGCAAGGAGCGCCCAGCAAAAGCGCGCTTCATAGCAGCGCACGCCGCAGAGAGGGCGCCTAACAGAAGCACTCAAGAGACGTTATGGACAAGCGCTCCTTCATCGCGCGTTTGGAAGCATCGTGGCAAGAGCGTCCAAGAGAAGGTACGCTAAGGGAAAACTCCCGTAGGAATGCTCATTAGTGTGCAACAGTGAGCGCACTTTGCAGCAGAGAAAGAGCACCTATGGAAGAGGCGCGCTCAGGAGCGACGACATAGTGCAACGACAAGGACGCGCTCCATAGGAAACAGTTGGCACCTGTGAAGGGAGCACTCAGGGTAGCCCGCACAGAGCACGTGTCGATTGGAGGCGCACTCCAACAGAACATGCGACAGCACCAGAAGGAGTGTGTGTGCTAAGAACGCTCAAACAGAGAGCACACTTGGCGACAGTGCCCAGAAGCATGCTGAGGAGGTGCGCTCGAGGTGCACTAAGGCAACGCGACCCCAGCGAGGTGCGCCTGAGGTGCACTAAGGCAGTGACTTGGGATAAGTGCGCTTCGACAAGGAACATCGGCAACAAGGTGCGTTTTGAACTTCAAACAGAGGTGCTTGGCTGGGGCACTTCAAGACAAGGCAAGTATGGCAGGCGGAGCCGAATTTTGAACGAGAAGTCACCTTGGGTAGATTTGCAACCTGTCTAAGCAAGTGTCGTAAGGGAGGAAATTGGTAGACGAAGGCAAAAAGCGAACGGACATGACATAGAGTCTATGAACCGAAACTTGGAAGAAGTGAAGGTTGGAATGGGTAAGAAAGCCGCAGGGATGGTTTCTGAGTCAGAGGTAGAACTGGAAGTTCCTTCTGGCAAAGAGGAGTCTGTTCATGAGGAGCCTGAACTGAAGGCTTCTAAAGTGAAGCATAGGCTTAACACACTTGAGAAGAACATGGGGCAATTTTCTAAGGCACTCTATGCTCATAGAGAGAAGTTTGTTGCTTTGTTAAGCGAGATGGATCGGATGCGGAAGTCTTTTAACAAAGACACGAATGAATGTAGGGAGACAACCGATGTGTTGCAAGCAATCGTTCAGCAAGATACAAAAATTCAGGTCAGGAAGCTTGAAGCATTGGGGGAACAAATTCATCTTCATCTAAAGGACCAAGACGACACCATAACACTTTTGAAGCGAGCATTGGCTAGTGGGCCTAACCCAACAACAACCATGAAGATTTGGATGAAGGAGCCTGAACCGTTTAACGGGACACGAGACACTAAGATGCTTGGAAACTTCTGTTTGGACATGGAGTAGTACTTGGATCAAATGAACGAGAGTTTGGACGAAGCTAATGTGAATGTTGTTGCCATGTTTCTCACAGGCACAACCAAGTTATGGTGAAGAAACTGTGCGGAAGACGTGGCTACGGGGAAGGTGACTGAACGGATCGAGAATTGGGAGCATATGAAGATGACTTTGAAGGCACAATTTGGTCCAGGGAACCAAGGTTGGATCGCACGAAACAAGCTTATGAGTCTTAAGTACACCGGGAGGATTCAGGCATATATCAAAGCTTACACTAGCATCATGCTGGAGATAAAGGATATGAGCGATGAGGATCATTTGTACCACTTCATGAAGAGTCTGCAGAATTAGGCGCAAGATGACTTGCGACGCCAAGGAGTGAAGACCCTTGTCAAAGCCATTGCAGCCGCAGATAAGTTGCTTGACTTTCCAGGAGACGAGAAAGACGAAACCAAAGGAAATGAGGATGGCAACAAAAAAGGCCAAGGCAAGTTTAAGAAGAAACTAAAAGGCAGGCCTAAGACGATGAACAAACAGGATGAGGAAGCACCCAATAAAGCGAGTGTTCCCAAGGACAAGGCTAAGATGATTTCTTGTTACATATGTGAAAATGATCACTACGCAAAGAATTGTCCTTTATGACCACAGAAGTTGGTTGTGGTGGAACAAGAGGATCATTTTGTTGGTGTTCTATAGGTTTTGAATGCGGTTTTGGAGGAGTCAGGAGTCTCAACAGAAGTAGACTTCAACAAACTGAGTCACGCTCCCGCAGAGCTAAATAGATAGTAGGTTTTTGCATTGGTTGATAGTGGTGCTACACATAATTTCGTCAAGGAAGAGATGGAAAAATGACTCAAGTTGCAGATTGAGCCAGTAGCGAACACATTCAAGGTGGTCAATTAGGAGGTCGAGAGGGTGGTTGGCTTGGTTCGCCAAGTGCCTTTGAGGATTGGAGAGTGGTCAGGAGTGATCAACCTCACAATCGTTCCTCTTGACAACTTTGATGTTGTGCTTGGATAGGATTTCATGAAGAAGGAGAAGGCAACTCCTATGCTTACTTAGAGAGTTTAGCATTTCTTGCGAGAAAGGAGCTCATTTATGTGCGGATGGTAAAGAGGTTACTGGGAGAACGGAAGGTAACTGGGTTGGCATCGTCCCCTCTCATTGTAGCAGCAAGGAATCTTGATGGAGAATAGTGCAGGCATGCGTTGGCATAGAAGAAGTGACTATGTTGGAAGAGCGCCTTGCTTCTAAGGAATCAATTGTTTTGCTAGAGTAGTGACTGGAATCCATGGAAAGGGTTGTGGAAACGACCATGACGAGTTTAGAGAAACCCACCAAGTTCTATAGGAGTGCTGAAGAACGACAACGTGATAAGGATGTTGAGCTAGTTGTAGCGCCAACGCATAAAGAGGACACTTCGATCGCAGCAGGTGCATGGTTAAATGACCCTGAAGCGTAGAGACTGTTTGAAGATGGGAATGGCACTATTGGAGGAAACGTGCCACTTCCCCTCTACTTGAGCCAGAAAGCGAAAAAACGAAGGAGAGCTGAGAAGTACATGGGTGATGGTCGGGAAAACCATCCTCCTAACTCTCTCAATTAGACGCTAGAATGACGCTGGCCCTACCCTTAGTGAAGGTAGGTGGGTTGCAGACGCTTCTTGGTGAAGCGCATTGGAAAAAGTGAAAACGCCAACCTTGGATGAGGCAAGTAGGCTTCGTTCAAATAGCAAGGAAGTCACCAAGTGGGGAACTTATCTAGAGAGGATTAGGAGACAGAGACCAACAGAGGTTCAACGGGCAGTTTGATCACTTAGACGATGGAGGGAACTGAAACTGGTGTACTGGCAAAGTGACACATTGGCAAAGGAGACTTAACAGAAAAGTTTGGTGCGATCAGCAGCAACATTGTTTGGAAGCATGGAGCATTTCATACAACTTACCAAGGATGACAAGTACTTCGGTGAGGCCCGGTTGTTACAGCCATGCGCTAGGTGACACCTTCTTCACACCCAAGAGGCTGGCTTGGGTGCCCATGTGGGCAAGACAGTTTAGTCGGTAAACTTGGCAAGCGGTGCCTTGTCCAAGTGGCGGAACACTTGAGGAGCGCGTGGGCCTAGCAAGGACGCGCTCCCACAAACAAAGCCCGTGCTCACCCCTTGGAGCTTGGAAAGCCCAAGTGCACGACACCTTGGTGCATCGTTGCTTGGCAGCATGCTTGAGTTGAGCACACGTTGATGGAACAAGTGCACCTTGACGGAGCATGGAGGAATGACACCATGAGACAGAGACGTGTCCCATGGAGCGCCCATGTGGGTAAGACTGTTCGATCGACAAACTTGGCAAGCGGTGCCTTGGACAAGTAACGGAAAACTTGAGGAGCGCATGGGCCTAAGAAGGATGCGCTCCCACAAATGAAGCCCGTACTCACCCCTTAGAGCTTGGCAAGCCCAAGTGCGCGTCACCTTGGCACATCGTCGATTAGCAAGATGCTTCAGTTGAGCGCATGTTGATGGAACGGGTGCACCTTGACGAAGCACAGAGGAACGACACCATGAGATGGAGACGCGTCCCTTGGAGCATGCCTGGCAACCACCTTGGTCGCTTGGGAGATGCACTCGTGGGAGCACTCAGTTGGGGATTCGTTAGACTGAGCACCACTTCAAGGCGCACCCCTACATGATGACGCCCAAACTTGAAGCGCGTTGAAGGAAGATGATCCAAGAGGATATTGGTGGCCACCCACCTATTCCTCTTGGACCCCCACCATTGTTTCTTTCAGTTTTCCAGTTGCCTTAATTGTAGCACAATTTACTATTTTTGACAGTTTTCGGGTCCTAAACTTCCGGAGCCGTTTTGAGGCCCTAAACGACGTTTTTTTGGCATCGAATGGTCAGGCAAATATGAGTCTGTTTTGGATATAGTATTTTCCATATATGGATGTAGTCCTTAAACATATCTTTCTAACGATATATCATGTGCGTCAAATGGAGGTAGTATGCTAAAGTTACGACCCCGGGAAATTGATGTACCAAGTTACCCAACGGGGCCCACATTAAGGTGTTTCACCTCCTATGGTTAGGTTTTTGGATTTGTAGGGTTTCCATTGTTTCTCAATAATATATAGGCCTTCGAGCCTCATTGTAACAGATAGTTCAGAGGCATGTAGCCGCCACATCTCTTCACAAAGATAAGCTACCATCACTCTAGCTAGTTTATTTCCATTATTTATGTAAACAAGTTTCAGTTATTGATTAATGAAATGAAGTGTTATTTCCACTGCATATTTGTTTCTATGGTTATTTGTGTATTTTGTTGTGTTCCTGCATAAATCCGGATCAGAAGACGCCCAAGAAGAGCGCCTGACGCCCAACGAGGATGCCACTAGCAAGCGAAGCACACAGATTATGGAAGGAGGTGGACCATCGGTGAGGAGAGACGTGTCAACTAAGGAGTTAACATGTGCGCTAAGGAAGATAGTGCACCCACCTTGGAGAAGCGCCTCCCATGGGACATTATAAAGACGCAACGCAACATTGGAAGAAGGCATCCAATCCAAGTTGGACAAGCAAGTGACAAGTCGCTAAGGCAAGCGAGTTGTGGAGGTTTCCAACCTTAAACACAGCGAAGTCGCTAAGACGGGATTTACTCAGAAAACGCAGTTGGTTGCGGAGAAGCGTCAGCCTGGCAAACCGATGCTCCGAGACGAGTTCAATCCAGAAGGTAGTTGACGGCAGCTACAAGGGTTAACGAAGTTTGGTAGTCTTAAGAGCTAGGCGCTCGTGGAGGGGTTAGCTCAACTTGGTGTATTTTTGTAACAGAGGTGTGGTAGCTAGTTGGGCGCACACCCGGAGCTCTATTGGTTTATGGCAACTCCACTTTTGTAAGTTGTTCATATAATACAAGTTAACAGGGTTGGTCAGTTTGGAAACCCCACCCTTACACTGTGTTGTGTTTTACTTGATTGCCTTGTGTAATGAAAATTGGCTAAGTGTGGGTAAAAACAGTTAATAAGTAAAGTGTTAAAATGATACAATGTTAAGGAAAGGTTTTCGTAGGTCAGGCGTAGTCCGTTGGAGTGCGTTTGAGTTGGTATTAACCTCGAAACGCTTCCAGACGGTGTCGCACGCTCAATAACACCACATGAAAAAGTGGGTGCATTATTGTGGTTGTGACAAGTGATATCAAAGCAACATTGTAGCCAAAAGTTGAGGTTTGTTGAGGTGGCCACAACGGCAGAAGGGTTACCGGAGTTTGGGAAACTTGAAGTTTTTCGACAAGAAGTGAAGCGACCCGGTTCCTAGAGAAGGAATGCATTTTGGTGGAACACCTCCGCAGATTCATTAGTCTATTGGAAGATCATAGGCAAGGAAGTGGGCTACTTAGCAAGGAGCGCCCGACAGAAGCGCGCTTCATAGCAGCGCACGCCGCAAAGAGAGTGCCTGACAGAAGCGCTCAGGAGACATTATGGATGAGCGCTCCTTCATCGCGCGTTTGGCAGCACCGTGGCAAGAGCATCCAAGAGAAGGTATGCTCAGGGCACACTCCCGTAGGAGTGCTCATTAGTGTGCGACGGTGAGTGCACTTCGTAGTAGAGAAAGAGTGCCTATGGAAGAGGTGCACTCAAGAGCGACGACATAGTGCATCGACAGGGACGTGCTCCACATGAAACAGTTAGTGCCCGCGAAGGGAGCGCTCAAGGTAGCTCGCACAGAGCGCGTCCCAGTTGGAGGCGCACTTCGGCAGAACGCGCGACAACACCAGAAGGAGTGTGTGTGCTTAGAACGCTCAGACGGAGAGTGCACTTGGCGACAGTGCTCGGAAGCACACTCAAGAGGTGCGCTCGAGGTGTGCTAAGGCAATGCGACCCCAACAAGGTGCACCTGAGGTGCGCTAAGGCAGTGACTTGGGACAAGTGCGCTTCGGAAAGGAACATCGGCAACAAGGTGCGTTTTGATAGAGAAGTTTGTTTGAACTTCAAATAGAGGTGCTTAGCTGGGGCACTTTAAGACAAGGCAAGTACGGCAGGCAGAGCCGAATTTTGAACGAGAAGTCACCTTGGGCAGATTCGCAACCTGTCTAAGCGAGTGTCGCAAGGGAGGAAATTGGAAGACAAAGGCAGAAAGCGAACGAACATGACAAAGAGTCTATGAACCAGAACTTGGAATAAGTGAAGGTTGGAATGGGTAAGAAAGCCGCAAAGATGGTTTCTCAGTCGAAAGCAGAACTGGAAATTCCTTCTGGCGGAGAGGAGTCTGTTCATGAGAAGCCTGAACTGAAGGCTTTTCTAAAGTGAAGCATAGGCTTAACGCACTTGAGAAAAACATGGGGCAGTTTTCTGAGGCACTCTATGCTCGCAGAGAGAAGTTTGTCACTTTGTTAAGCGAGATGGATTGGATGCATAATTATTTTAATGAAACCATGAATGAATGTAGGGAGACAACCGATGTGTTGCAAGCAACAGTTCAGCAAGATACAAAAATTCAGGTCAAGAAGCTTGAAGCATTGGGGGAACAAATTCAGCTTCATCTAAAGGACCAAGACGACACCATGGCACTGTTGAAGCAAGCGTTGGCTAGTGGGCCTAACACAACGACAACCATGAAGATTTGGATGAAGGAGCCTGAACCATTTAATGGGACACAAGACACTAAGATGCTTGGAAACTTATGTTTGGATGTGGAGCATTACTTGGATCAGATGAATGGGAGTTTGGACGAAGCTAAGGTGAATGTTGTTGCCATGTTTCTCACAGGCACAACCAAGTTATGGTGAAGAAACTGTGCGGAAGACGTGGCTACAGGGAAGGTGACTGAAGGGATCAAGAATTGGGAGCATATGAAGACAACTTTGAAGGCACAATTTGGTATAGGGAACCAAGGTTGGATCACACGAAACGAGCTTATGAGGCTTAAGCACACCGGGAGGATTCAGGCATATATCAAAGCTTACACTAGCGTCATGCTGGAGATAAAGGATATGAGTGATGAGGATCATTTGTACCACTTCATGAAGAGTACGCAGAATTAGGCGTAAGCTGACTTGCGACGCTAAGGAGTGAAGACCCTTGTCTAAGCCATTGCAGCCGCAGATAAGTTGCTTGACTTTCGAGGAGATGAGAAAGACGAAACCAAAGGAAATGAGGATGGAAACAAAAAAGGCCAAGGCAATTTTAAGAAGAAACTGAAAGGCGGGCCTAAGACGGGGAACAAACGGGACGAGGAGGCACCCAATAAAGCGAGTGTTCCCAAGGACAAGGCTAAGATGATTTCTTGTTACATATGTGAAAATGATCGCTACGCAAAGAACTGTCCTTTGTGACCACTGAAGTTGGTTGTGGTGGAACAAGAGGATCATTCGGTTGGTGTTCTATAGGTTTTGAATGCGGTTTTGGAGGAGTCAGGAGTCTCGACAGAAGAATACCACCAAACTGAGTCATGTTCCCACAGAGCTAAACAAACAACAGATTTTTGCATTGGTTGATAGTGGTGCTACACATAATTTCGTCAAGGAAGAGATGGAAAAACAACTCAAGTTGCAGATTGAGCCAGTAGCGAACACATTCAAGGTGGTCAATTAGGAGGTCGAGAGGGTGGTTGGCTTGGTTCGCTAAGGGCCTTTGAGGATTAGAGAGTGGTCAGGAGTGATCAACCTCATAATCGTTCCTCTTGACAACTTTGATGTTGTGCTTGGACATGATTTCATGAAGAAGGAGAAGGCAGCTCCTATTCTCACTTAGAGAGTTTAGCATTTCTTGCGAGAAAGGAGCCCATCTATCTGCGGATGGTAAAGAGGTTACCGGGAGAATGGAAGGTGACTGGGTTGGCATCGTCCCCTCTCATTGCAACAGCAAGGAATCTTGATGGAGAATAGTGCAGGCATGCGTTGGCATAGAAGAAGTGACTATGTTGGAAGAGCGCCTTGCTTCTAAGGAATCGATTGTTTTGCTAGAGTAGCGACTGGAATCCATGGAAAGGGTTGTGGAAACGACCATGATGAGTTTAAAGAAACCCACCAAGTTCTGCAAGAGTGCAGAAGAACGACAACATGATCAGGAGGCTGAGCTAGTTGTAGCGCTAACGCATAAAGAGGACACTTCGGTCGCAGCAGGTGCATGGCTAGATGACCCTGAAGCGTAGAGACTGTTTGAAGACAGAAATGGCACTATTGGAGGAAACGTGCCACTTCCCCTCTACTTGAGCTAGAAAGTGGAAAAATGAGGGAGAGCTGAGAAGTACATGGGTGATGGTCAGGAAAACCATCCTCCTAACTCTCTCGGTTAGACACTAGCATGACTCTGCCGCTACCCTTAGCGAAGGTAGGCAGGTCGCGAACACTTCTTGGTGAAGCGCATCGGAAAAGGTGAAAATGCCAACCTTGGATGAGGCGAGTAGGCTTTGCTCAAATAGCAGGGAATTCACCAAGTGGGGAACTTATCTAGAGAGGACTAGGAGATAGAGACTGACAAAGGTTCAACGGGTAGTTTGATCACTTAGACGATGGAGGGAACTGAAACTGGTGTACTGGCAGAGTGACACATTGGCAAAGGGGACTTAACAGAAAAGTTTGGTGCGATCAGCAACAACATTGTTTAGAATCATGGAGCATTTCATACACCTTACCGAGGATGACAAGTACTTCGGTGAGGCCCGGTTGTTACAGCCATGCGCTAGGTGACACCTTCTTCACGCCCAAGAGGCTGGATTGGGTGCCCATGTGGGAAAGACGGTTTGGTCGGTAAACTTGGCAAGCGATGCCTTGTCCAAGTGACTGAACACTTGAGGAGCGCATGGGCCTAGAAAGGACGCGCTCCCACAAACAAAGCCCACGCTCACCCCTTGGAGCTTGGAAAGCCCAAGTGCGCGACACCTTGGCACATCATTGGTTGGCCGCATGCTTGAGTTGAGCACACATTGATGGAATGAGTGCACCTTGACGAATCATGGAGGAATGACACCATGAGACAGAGACGTGTCCCATGGAGCACCCAGTAACCACCATGGTCGCGTGAGAGATATTGTATGCTCCTTCGTGGACAAGAATCTTGTTGGTCCTACGCTTAAGGAGGTTCTAGTTCTCTATTGTTGGAGTATCATTATGGATATTTAACAACATCTAACATAAATGGGCTTAGGTTCCATGAGTGCCCTTTTGACGAAAGATTGTTTCCAATTTGAGAATAGTGGTAAAGGTTGTCCATAAATGTCTTCTTTGAGTGATAACAGTTTGTCCATCACTGGTTGGAATTTGGCCACACTGTAGACAATAATTATTAATTGATGGTCGAACGAGCAATTGTTTCTTTTTGGTGGGATCTCTCATGCAAATGAATTTCAATATGCATCAATAGTTTAGATCGTCTGAAGCTTATCATCATTGAAAATTAATTAAATGTGTTTCAACTCTTCTTTGAACATTCTCAAGGGTTGTCCAAGTAAAGACTTCATATTGTTTATAGGAATCCTAAGCTTTGGATTTATAGTAGTTGCATGTATGTTAAACACTACAACTCTAGTAGGGACAAGAATTAGTATTGGGTTATGTCCAAAGGTTGCTTGAGAAGAAGGTGTTTCTTTGATAATACTTATAAGGTAGGATTTAATCACGCCTATAGTGCCTTGGATGATCATCTTTAATGGCTCTTTTATTCCTTTTGCTTATAAATGTTGTAGGACTCTGTTGAATGTAAGTTGTTGATTGTGAACCAGATGTAGGGAATTGTTTTCTTTTATGATTTTCCCACTCTTTCAAATGTAGTGGATGAAGTTTGTTGTATTGTATCTTTTAAAACTTCTAATTATTGATTCTATGTGTCCTTGATGTTGAAAACTCAGAGGCCAAGCATACACAATCATTAAACTATATATTTATTGTAGGGACCAATCTTAACTAAGATTTCCATTCATTCATCTCCATGTTGGGATGTATATTAATATGGTTATGCTAACCTTTAAATGTTGCTTCATCGAGAGTGAGCGTAGGGATGCAATCAACATGCCATGCACAATAGTTATTTCTTATGCTCCCCTAGTTTGTCAAAATGCCTTCAATTAAAAGGCCTATGTATTTAGTGAAAGAACATAAGGGCTTACATAAAAGCACTTATCTCCAAAAGAAGTCAGCAAATAACCATAATATTTGGTTGGAATTGCAATGAAACATGGGCATACATGGACAATTGTGGGGACGGTTCTATTCTTCCACTTTGTAGTTTTCATGCCTAGTTATATTACCAGTGTTTTGTGAGGTCAATTAGATAGAAAAGATCCAAAAATGGAGGGCATTGCAAGTAGGCACCGATAGAACTAGACCCGGATAAGCAATATGCTAAGTCCTAAGATACTTGACAAAATATTTGGCATTCAACATTTAGCTTAGTGAAGGACCAATTGCATGTGACAAGAGGTAGTTTCCACAACATATGGCAAGGTTCATGAGTGTTAATGTTTATGTTGTCAATTACTTTTGAGTGCAAACAATAGTAGGATTATGAGATTAGGTCTTGTGGATTTGCAAACCATTCTCAACTTTTTCTCCATAAAAATCTTTGCACCTAGATGGATTTTATCCCTATAGGCACTTAATAAATCTAGAATTAGAACAAATGTGCATTGACCATATAAATTGGAAGTTTTAATTGTTGTAACTCCACCTTGCTCCATTACTTTACCACAACTTGCTCCACCATTGTTCGTCCCAACATAACACATCTACCACCTAGTTCTTGGAATTTCTTGGCCAAATATTTTATGATTGTTCTCCAATCTACAACACCAACAATCACAATTTTTATCTCAACAATAAAGCTAAAGTTACCACTACGATATCATGCAAACATATTGGATTATTGTTACCAAATAAGTATCCATCCAAGTAGCTAGAAAACACCAAACACAATGAATGGATGGTCATAATAGCATTTAATAAGAGATTATCAAAATCACAACACAATTGTAATTTACTCGGAGGCATGCGTTATAGTGGAAATATTCAAAGTATATGTGGTTTAGCATTATTTGTCTTTAATTATTGGTGCTCATCTCAAAGACATTTTTTAAAACTTTGTATTGGATTCTACCAAGGGCTCTCCTAAATTTGAGTTGTCAGTTTTGTAAAAATTAGTTAAGGGGATCAAGTCTTGTCCAAGCTCAAAAGTTGTTACTACATACAATTATAGATATGGACAACTAGCATATTTCATTTGAAGGTAGACAAATGTTGAAATCAATTGTTGCAAACTTCTAGAGATATGACAAATAGAGTTATGTGAAAATGTCATATTTCCATCGGAGGTGTATAGATAAGTAAAGCTTTTAGAGAGATTGTCCCCTTTAAAAATGCATTCATAACCCTATTATGCAAATTTTTGAGACATACAATGCTTCAAGAATTTAAGAACTCTCACTCAATAAAGGAAATTGTCACTGTGAGAAAATGCACATGGTAATAGGATTATAGAAAACTAGCAAAAAAAAACAAATTCACACAAGATATACATAGTAAAAACCTTGAAAGGGAAGATATTCAAAAAAGTGCACGCCGAGGAGTTGAGGGCTGCACGCACGATCTCGGTTTGATCGCCTATGGGCATGTTAGTGACGGATATGGATGTAGACCTTTGCGGCGTCGCCTCCTTTCATCAGCATGGGTTCTGGAGGAGGCTTCGAGGCTTCCTCATCCCTTCCATCAGAGCTAGAGGATTCAAGAAACTGATTGAGAGTTGTGGTAAGCGGAAATTGAACGAAGCACAACATAGATTTGTCCCAAAAAAAAGATAGTATTCCCTCAGTTTCCCTCCCAGCTGAAGAAACGTGCTGATCGGCCTTGAATCTAGTAGAGCGAGGTCTCATTGGGCAGTTCACAAGCCTCTGGCCCTTTCCCAAGGCTGTAGAAGCATGGGTACAGAGGAACCAGAGACTGTTAGTAAAGGAAGGCATCATAAGATACTCCGTAGGTAAGGGATTCTTTGTGTTCGTGTTCGAAGAAGGAGAAAACAAAAGTCTCACATTAAGGAACGAATCACACTTCATGAGCCCTCGGGGATTATATTTAAACAAATGTACCCCATATTTCAATCCAACGCAAGATGCGTCGTCGACAGTCCCGGTATGGGTGCGACTTCCCCACTTACCCTTGCACTGCTGGAATCCGAAGTCATTGGAAACCATTGGCAACACCCTTGGAAAATACATAGATCGAGCAGAGAGAAAGGACTAGTACTCCCGCGCAAGAATCTGTGTCGAGGTAGATCTGGAAATAGGGTTACCAGAAGCAATAAATCTAACGGATGGAGACTAGTCTCATATCCAGGAACTGGATTACAAACAACTCCCCTTCAATTGCAGGTTTTGTCATAGTCATGGGACTTTCACGAGATACTGCAAGAAAAAGGTCGAGGAAGAGGTGGAGAAATCCAAAGAGCAATGGACTCAGGTTTAGAAAACAGCCTCGACAAAGACAAATAACAAGCATAAAGGGAAAGATATGTCGTCGGGGCGATACGCGCCAATACAAAGACAGGAACAAGAGATAAGAAATAAAGACCAGGCAAGGACTGCAATTGTGGAAAATCCTTTTGCAATACTCAGGGAAGCAAAAGAAAACTCAGAATTAGCAACCGAGGAGATAGAGCAGCAAAACCCCCCTCTGGCAGTTGAGAAGGAAACAACAAAAGTACCTCAGCTTGGATCCCCATCAGGGATTTACGCTTCCCCAACCTATGCAGAGGTAACAAGGAAAAAACCTTTGGAATCTTCAAGGTCATCGGAAGATGAGTCTTTTGAGAGGTCCTCGAAAAAAGAAGGGAGAAAATCTCGCAGGGAAACCAGAGAGGAAGAAGTAGAGAGGCAAAAAATGCAGGGAAGCCAATCCACTATTGAAATGTCCATCAGTAGAAATACCAGAACAAGACCTCCTAAGGGAGGTTCGTCCCATCCCAATCTCAGTAAATAATGTGGCTAGTCTCTTGGAATTGCAGAGGACTACATAACATGTTGAAAGCCGAAGCAGTCAAAGATATACTAAAAATAGAAACCCCCGAGATTCTCATGTTCCAAGAGACTAAGATTAAAGGGGAAACCCTTCTCCAGATCAACAACCTAAAGTGGAAGAAAAATTGAGGGAAGGCTATTAGCGCAGGGGCTCCTCTAAGGGCCTAGAAACCTTGTGTTCTTAAGAGGAGTTTCATTTAGAAAGATCATTTGAAACCCCACACTGGATCTTCACCGAGCCCCGACATTGTTAAATTAAGCTCTCATTTTCGTTCTTTAATCTTTATGTTCTTGTTGTTTAGTCATAAAAGAGAGATTGCTGGTTAACTCTTGCAGATTTCATAGAAATATATTCCCCCTGGAATATAAATGTTGTTAGAGATCTAAATCTGGTCTCTGATTCAAAATAAAAGAGGGGAGGAAACAATGGCAAGGATCAAATGTTACCCTTGGTAGAGGATCTTATGCAGCATTGGGATCTTTTGGATATCAAGCAAAAAAGAGGCATGTTTACCTGGACAAACAACAGAGTAGGAGTAGATCATATTGCAACCCATTTGGATCGGTTCCTGGTTTAGAGCGCACTATTGGGAAAGTGGTTGATCTCCTCCAAAACTCTCCCCAAACTGTCTTCAGATCATAAACCCATCCTGCTTCAGCTGGAAGAGGAAGAGAATATGGGACCCATACCCTTTCGATTTAGTCCACTCTAGAATGAAAAAGAATGTTTCATGGAGAATGTCATATCACCTTGGTCCACTTCAGTGATCGAGTCTCCTTCTTTTGTGTGGGAGCAAAATTTGAAGGCCATAAAGATTTCTTTGAAAGCTTGGGTCAAAAATCCCATCAACACCCCAATCAGTCATAGAAAGGAGAGTAAGGAAATTACTGATTCAGAACTAGAAAAAGTGCAGGCAGCCCAAGCTAAGTCTTATCTCTCTTTTCGACAAGAAGAAGAGTTTTTGAGGCTAAAGTCTCGAAGTTTGTGGTTGAAGGCCGAAGATTGTAATACCTCTTACTTCCATAAATAATGTAGAGCCAGATTATCCAAAAAACACATTTATGAAATGATCTGTTAGATGGGACTCTTTATAAAGGCCATGAGCAAATTAAGTTAGTAGTTGAATCTCATTATTGGAACCTGTATAAAGAAATGGGAGGTGGCACCGAGGAATTCACCTCTCATTTCCTTTCCCACATCCCTCTTCTAGTCACTAGGGAAGACAATACAACGCTCTTAAATCAAATTTCTGAGGAATAAATCTGCAGTGTAATTTGGTCCATGGAGCCGGAGAAGGCCCCTGGGCCAGATGGCTTCTTAATCCATTTTTATAGGCAGTGTTGGGAAATATTCAAGGTTGACTTGCTGAGAATGGTAAAGGCTTTTCAACAGAGAGCCAAAGTGGGAGGCAGCATAAAATCCACTTTCCTTGCTCTGATCCCCAAAGAAGTGAATCTGGGCTCTTTCGAAAGAGTCAAGCCAATCTCCCCATGCAACGCCTCCTACAAAATTCTATCCAAACTGTTGGTAAACAGAATCAAACCCCTACTTCGAAAACTCATCTCTTCTAGCCAGGGTGGATTTGTCAAAGGGAGACACATCATTGACAATGTGATCCAAGAGCAAGAATCCATCCACTCTAGTTACCATCGGAAGGAGCAAGGAATGATAATAAAGCTTGGCATGGAAAATGCATTTGACTGGGTAAAGAACTCTTTTCTTTATAAAGTTCTACTCTCCTTCGGGTTTAGCACAAATTTTGTTAATTTGATCAAAGCTTGCACAAATAAGCCATGGATAGCTCGACTTGTAAATGGAAGACCGAGCAGTTATTTTCAAGCATTGAGGGGAATAAGGCAAGGTTGTCCCCTCTCACCTTTTCTCTATATTCTGATGGTTGATTCGTTTAGCAGAAAGCTAACAACAACAAAGATCCTTGGGACAGCTCCAGGTATAAGGATAGTGAAAGATACTGAACCTATAAATTACGCTCTTTTTGTAGATGATTCACTGTTGTTGGGGGGAGCCTCCATCAAGATAGCCAAGGCCTACAATGGAATTCTCCAAGATTTCTACAGCATTACATGAGCCCTCATCAATAAAAGGAAGAGCGATGTGCATGGATGGAATACAGAGCATAAAGATATCCAAATAATAACACAATATTTGGGTTTTACGGGCTTTGCAAAGTGGGAAAAAATCAAGTATCTAGGACTCCCCTTAACACTGGGTGCTAGCAAATATTCACCGTGGGATGAAGTGCTGAGCAAATTAAAAGCCAAAATCAGAGCTTGGGGTGGCCAATGGCTAACCAAAGCTGGTAAGCTCTTGTTGGTAAAATCGGTTCTCTCTTTTTGCCAATATACCAAGCCTCTTTCCTCTTAGCTCCTAAATGGATCATGGATCAGGTCTCCAAGCTAATCTGAGACTTTCTTTGGCAAGGTGGTAAAGGAAGCCAAAGAAAATTTCATCTAGTAAAGTGGGATATATTTAAAAGGCCACTGACAGAAGGAGGTTTGCAGGTTCTCGATCGTGGGCTCACGAACATGGCAATGGGAGGAAAAATCCTCTGGAAATTATACTCTAACAACATGCATCTTGTCAGTATAATACTGAAGAAAAAGTATATGAAAGGTGATTCGCTATGTAACCTCCAGGCTGACAAAGCTTCCAAAGGAACCAACACGTGGAATCTGTGCAGGAGGGGGCTCGACCTCTTCCAGAATAATCTTCATCGTATCCCTGGAAATGGGAAGAGAACTCTATTATGGCAGGATAGTATTATGGGACAGGCTACTCTCGACAACATGGAGGAGATTAAGGGGGTCCGTGATTACTGAAAATGCATGGATACACCACGTTGGATTCATTATCGCAGTGGGATCACGCTGGGAGCTGGAAAGCATGGACCATTCCACGTTTACCACCACAGTTGGAATACCAAAAATCCCTCCTTCTCTCAATGCTCACGGATCTGGCGTTAGTTCACCTGTAGATGAAGGATCGTTGGGGTTGGGGAAGTTGGGTTGCTACATAGTAGCGCAGGGGTATGCAACTAAGCTCATTCACCATATGACGTCTCTCCTAGCGAAATTTTGGAATCAAGTCTGGGATTCTTTCAGTCTTCCCAAGATTTTTTTTTCTCTGGGTTCTAATGCATAAAAAGGTTTTAACAAGTGAAAATTTGACAAAACATGGCATAATTGGCCCTCACAGATGTCCCACGTGTTGTAGTGAATCGGAAACCAGTGATCACTTGTTTGTGGATTGCATCTACACTGAGGAAGCATGGTCTCTCACACTCTTCGACCTCAATGTCCCTTCCCTGGTGAAAATCTTGTTGGTAACACTTTTTTCCAATTGGAAAACGAGATATCCTCATTTAATAAAAGGAAAGTCTGCTTGGAGTAAAACCTGGGTAGCAATCCCCAAATATGTGTGTTGGAATATTTGGCTGGCTAGAAATGATCAAATCTTCAATAACACGCAACATCTTCCTCTTAAGGTGGCTACCAAAGCCAAAGCACACCTTAATGAAACGGTGGGCATCCAAACTTTTAAGAAGGGATACTTGCTTCTCCCAAAAGAAAAAAAATGTATGGGCATTTACACTTTTAGAGATAGAAAAAAGGAAACTGAGCGGCCCAGTACAAACCCAAGGTGGCATATTAGAGATAAGGAAGCAGACTTTCAAGATTGGTGGAGGTCTCGGGACAAAGCTACAATCTTCTTTGACGGTTCCTCCAAAGGCAATCCAGGGAAGGTAGGAGCTGGCGGAGTGATATACTCCATGGATGGTACTAGAGTATAAATTTTTAGTTGGGATTGGATAGAAAACCAACAATCATGCATAATTTTTGGGGCTTCTAAAAGCTTGTCAGATAGCTCGAGGGATAGAGATTAAATAAATTCAAGTTTTTAGGGATTCAAAAATGCTGATAAAGGTTTTAAACACGGATGCTCTCTTCAACAACCCGCTGCTCAACAAGACTTTGCATAGGTTGAGGTTGGTGCTTCATGATTTCTCTTCGTACCTCTTGTTTCATATTTTAAGGGGTTTGAACAAAGAAGCAGATGGCAAATTTGGGTTGTCTTTTGTCACAAGGAGCACTGAAAAAGAATGAGGATGAGCCTTATTGGGCACCAATCCCGTAGTTTTGAGACATTTAGATAGGAGCTGATTTTGAAGTCTTTAAGGAGATTGTTGTATGTTCGTATTGAAGGTTGCTTTAGCTATGGCCCAACCAGTGTTTTTTTTTATAAAATTTAACCGTTTTAGTTTTAAAAAAAAAAACCTTGAAAGGGAAACATCCACAAAACAATAGGTAGCATAGTTATTTCTCCATCAACTCTCTCCTTGTACAATGAGTACCCAGGTCCTATATTTATATAATAAATGATTACATGAAAATTGTTAAATTGTTAGTCCACTAAGTCAATAACTAAAAGATTCTTCAAGTTAAACTTACTTGAACTAAGGATATATCCATATATTGGATAATACAATTTATTGATTATGGATAATTAATTAATTTACATGTACACAAATTATATTACAAATATTATATAAAGCATGTGTTAAACCCACCCCCTTTCAATGAGTGGAAGGATGTTAAAAACAAAACCCCCTATAACTATTACAAGCAAAAAGATTTAACACCTTTCTACCCACTTGTCACGATTATTCAACGATCATTGTAAATTCCCAACCTCATTATTATAGTTGTGCCCAACTTCTCTAATACCAACATAGATCTATCTTAAATGTGGATCTATCAAGCACCTAGAGGGATCTAATTTCTTGAGGTGCAATTTTTTTTTATCTTTACATTTTTTACATGTAAAGAAGAAAAAAAATTACACCTCAAAAAATTGGATCCCTTTCGGTGCTTGATAGATCTGAGTTTAAGATGGATCAATGTTATTTTTTTAATGAACTGACATGATTTTTTTTATTCGTTTTTTTATATATTTTTGATAGCATTGTATTACGCTACGTTACATAATCTTCCCCGTACTAGGTTGTAGAGCACCTTGCTACTCTCGATGCAATAATTAACCAACATAGATCCATTCTAATCCCAGGTCTATCAAGCACCGAGAGGCATCCAAATTCTTGAGGTGTTATTTTTTTAATGACATTTTATTTGGATTTACATTTTCTTTTATGATCGAATATGGATTTTTTAATTATTTTTTATTCAGTTTTCTTTTTATTTTATGAGCTGACATTAAAAAAACACTTTTTTATTTTTATTTATTTTTGATAGCATTACCTTAAATTACATAATCTCTCCCATACTAAATTGTAGAACACCTTATTATTCTTAATGCAATAATTGAAAAGGTCACACATTGTGTATCAAAATCTCATCAACATCAACATAGCATTGTTATTGCATTATTCACTATATTTAAATATTTAACACATTTTTAATTTAAAGAAAAAACAATAATAACAATAAAGAATATTAAAAGTTAAGACAATTATTAATATTAAAAGTTAAGACAATTATTATATTCGTAGTGGTCACAATATTCAATTTGATTCGACCCACCATACTCCACTTTGGATTAAAATTCAACAAACAAAATAATTTTGTTTATGTTTACTTTAAAATTTTTGTTTATGTCTATTTTAAAAATAAAATGTAAGTGAAATGGTTAAGTTAAAGAAAAAACAACAATAACAATAAACAAGTGGAATGAGTAACAAAGTTGCTTAGTACCTGCCTCCTAAGAAGAGATTGAAAATATATAGCAACAGGATAATTTTGCTATAAAAATATATGATTAAACAAATATAATTACAATTTGAAAGAAATTAAAACAAAAATGAATTAAAAAATGTCCATTTAAATACGATATAGGTTATTGCAATGTAGCATAAAACAATCATATTCAAGCTTCCTTACATACTTCTAGTAATATTCTTGACTTATGCTATAAAAATATGCAAGTTTCTTTATAGACTAGCATAAATAGGAAATGAGAAATATTAGCTTATAAGACTATAAATTAATATCATTGTTGTGAGAATAGTTTATTTATATTTTATTATAAATTTATAATGTTATACAAATATGCAAGTTTTTTTTATAGACTAGCATAAATAGGAAATGAGAAATAATAGCTTATAAGACTATAAATTAATCTCATTGTTGTGAGAATAGTTTATTTATATTTTATTATATTTTTAAATTTAAATTTAAAATAAATTTAATTATTTTAAATTGGAAAAAAAAATATTTTTTAATGGGATATAATTTTTTTTTTTAATTTTATTATTATGATGTCATTGTTGCCACATGTCAACTCAAATCCAGATACCAAATTCCAAAGTTTACATCATCTTCTATCCAACAATAAGTTGTTTACAAAATAGTTTTTTAACAAAATTAAAAAAAATATTTTACAAATCCCTAAGTTATACTTTATAAAACAGATTTTAATTTTTTTGATATGGAGCAACTAATACAAAGTCAAAAGAGTTTGACTTGCAACCGATTACAATATACACTCCCTGAGGCACGTATAATAAGATGCATTTTTCAATAATAAAGAAAATTTTTTATAGTGTTAAAATACATTGTTTAATATTTAATAATTTAAAATTGTTTTTAAGTAATAATTATTATAGTATGAAATTAAAAAAATAATAAATAATATAACAAAATTAATTAATAATAATAGATTAGTTTAAATAATAATAATAATTTAAGTTAATCAATAATAATAATATAATGTTTTAAATAATAATATAATAATTAAATAATAATAATTTACTTAATTATTCATTCAAATAAATATAAAGATTACACAAAAATAATAATAAATAATTAAGAATATAATAAAGTTAATCAATAATAATAATAATATAATATATTAAATAATAATATAATATATATATTAAATATAATATATATAATTACGAGTTATCCATGCATCAACAAAGAGTTATCTATGCATCAATTTGGTTGGAGAATACACCTATCCCATATTCATGCAATTTAGAAAAAGTGTAGGTGTTAATCTACCCCAAAATCTCAAATAAAAACATTTATTGATATAAATATCCATAAAATTTAACTTAATTAGTTTGTATTATAATTTTGTTTATAAAAAATAGAAAATTGTATTTTTAGTTTTTAATAAAGACTTGCTATATAATTTAGATTTTCAAAATTTCAAAACTAAATAATTTAATTATGAATAGTTAATATATTTTTAGTTATTTAAGATATTATCAAGATAATCAAAATGTTAGAGTTAGATTATTTAATTTAGAATTTCAAAACCAAATAATTTAATTACGAGTACTTAATATATTATTTAGTTATTTAAGATGTGTTAAAGATTATCAAAGGTTATAAGTTGGACTATCTCAATTAAGATGAATTTAAAGTGTTATAAATTTAACGTTCAATCATATTTGAACTTATATTTTTTAAATTTAAACTTCATTTTCAACTCACGATTTAAATAGAATGCTAAAATGTTTTAGCAATTAAAAGAACTTTCAAGGTGGTTTTGAAGTCATTGTTTATTCAAGATTTAAATAAATAAAATGTTTTACCCTTATACTAACTTTCAAAGAAGGTGGTTTTGAATTCATGGTTTATGGTTTTGAATTCATCGTTTAAATCAAATGTGTTTGAAAGCTTTTTAAATTCTTGGATTCCGCGGGGCTTCACTTCAATGCAAAAAAGCCTTGGTCTCACTTATTTCAAAGCAAAGAT
>LPNX010723351.1:210612-236268 GCA_001517045.1 Pseudotsuga menziesii
TGGAAATTTGGATTTTGTGAGATCAATATATGAAGCTTTGTAGCAATAGATATCTGCAATGGCTTGTTTTGATTTCTGAGTTTGTTTGAGACTTGTACTGGCAATATATATCTGCAATGGCTTGCTCTGACTTCTGAGTTTTGCGTGACGTAGCAGTTTCGAAATCCTCCATAGTCAGGCTGATATCTTGAATTTTAGCTCTCCTCTGTATGCAAATTCTGTGTTTCCTATTTGCTTGAGAGTCAAAGTGTAGTAATTCTGAGATTTTTCCAGATATACCACCTGTGTGAGGTTTGTTCTTGTTTTGTTATTAAGGGGATTGCATAACATATAATTACATTCTATCTGTCAAGGGAGCTATGGAAAATGCGTCTGATCGGGGCTTCATCTCTGGATTTATTGGTGTGGGCATACACATGACAATCCAGCACATACTTCAGCACATCCTCATCGCCAATCGCTGCAAAAAAGAGTTGGCAGAACTGAAAGATCTGGTAATGAGCATTGAGCTTACCATCATGCACATCCAGAAAAACCGCCTGGCATTCAGAACTGGGGAATCAAATGAAAGGGCTTCAGCTGTCAACGGATGGCTGGAAGGCTTGGACAGTCTTCTCCTTGAAGCATCAAAAATGGTGCAGCGGTGCTCAATACCAAAGTCCCATGGTAATTTTTCTGGTTGTCAAACTGAAAAGAAGATCAATCGTATAATATTAGACATTAGAAAGCATGAAGAATTGTCTCGTTTACTTGTCCGAATTCCAAATAATGACCAAGTGGGAGCTAGTCAGAAGGTCCTAGGGGGACTTGAGCAGACCAAGGACCGACTTGAAGCCGTGGCTTCTTGTGCAACGACTTCGCAAGCGGCTACTGCTCCAAGAGGCACAGCGAGGAAGAACTTGACACTGGAAGCAAAACAAGCTTTTGCAAATCTGGAAAAGTTTCTGACAGATAATGGAGAGGCTAGAAAAATTTGCATGCTTTGCAAGGCTGAACGCGAAGAAGCTCAGATTCTCAATAAACTCTGCAAAAGCCAAAAGGTACGTAATCATTTTAGCGATGGTTTATTTATTTGTCTCACTGTTTCGCAAAGGCCGTCTGTTACAAGTCTGAGGACTGATCTCTGTAATCAAATAGACGTTAATTTGATTAAAGATGTCAATGAAGAGGATTTAAAAATAAGGTTGAATCAGAGACTGCAGCAGAGTACAAGTTTTGTGTTATGCTTAGAAGATATATGGGGACGAAATGCAGAGGAATTGTTGCAGGGATTGGGTATTCTGGATGCTGTAAGTGACCACATCAAGTGCAAAGTTATTGTCAGTTCTACAGATCCCACTGCATTGCCTAATCAGTACACAATAACAATAGAGGAACCAATTATAGTGGGACAAAAGCAAGCTCTTGCAAAACTGGAGGAGCTTGTGATAAATGATGTAAAGTCTAACAAGATTGGTGTTGTTGGCAAGTGTGGAGCAGGAAAAACTCTCCTCCTCAAAACTCTCTTCAACAGACAAAAGGTGCTTAGTCATTTTAGCGACGGTTTATTACTTTGGCACAATGTTACACAAAGACCGTCTGTTAAAAGTCTTATGAATGATCTCTGTAAACAAATAGCCATACAAAAAAGAGTAGATTTGAGGAAAGCTATCAAAGAAGAAGACTGCCAGGCGATTTTTTCCCTTAAAGCGTATGTCTCCTGATGACCAGCTAGAAGCGAATCTCGTCGTTGAGCGGCTAATCTGCACGGGCGGTTTTATTATAATTTTTATTTTTTAAATTTTATAATTATGACGTCATGTGGACACATGTCAACTCAAATCCAGATACCAAATCCCAATGTTGACATCAGCTTCTATCCACCAATCAGCTGTTGACAAAATAGTTTTTTAACAAAATTAAAAAAAATATTTTACAAATCCCTAAGTTATACTTTACAAAACAGATTTTAATTTTTTAAACCAGCATCAAAATAGGCCAAAGTCAACCAAAGTCAAAATCAATCGATTACAATATACCTGCTGAGGCAGGTATAATAATATTAAAAGTTAAGACAATTATTATATTAGTAGTGGTGACAATATTCAATTTGATTCGACCCACCATACTCCACTTTGCATTATAATTCAACAAACAAAATAATTTTGTTTATGTTTACTTTAAATTTTTTGTTTATGTCTACTTTAAAAATAAAATGTAAGTGAAATGGTTTGGTTATCCATTAACATGGAAATGGTGAGAGTCAAAGCTCTCTCGGTTAAGATTCATATTTAAATTCTCAAGGCTCTTTTGGTAAAGATTATTTTAATTTTATAGAATATACGTTTATATGTTAAAGTCACACTTTTAATTTGTGTACACACTTAAATATCATGTAGGGAGTATAATGTTTTTTTCTTAATTGTAAGCTCTTATTGATCAAAACTGAAGTTTACATTATTTAAATGCCCTTTGGCATCATCCGTTCATATTTAAAAGAAACAACTATATACAGTGATATCTTAACATATTGCTTATAGATCATATAAGGATAAAAATGAACATTTATCCTTCATCATCTAATTATATTCAAAATCTTGGAAATTTTTACAAATCTTTTTTATAAAAAATAATATTAATGGTCTCTTAACAAAATAAAAAATAACATTAGTGGTCTCTTAACAAAACAAAAACTTTAACATTTTAACCAGACAAAAACAACTTTAACATCTTAACAAGGCAAAAACATAGAACTGTAACATTGATCAACAATAAACCATACATATATTTAAAAAACAACTACCTTTTCCACTTTTAGTTTCTTAAAATCAAAACATAGACAATTCTAGAACTCGAAGCTTTAAAGAGTTTTTATTTGTAGGAAAGAAAATTCAGACTAAGCATAGTTGTTCTTAGAACGGTGTACTTCCTTGTTGCTACAACTAGAAAAGCAGTCATAAGTATAACAACAAAACTTCTTCTTTTTTTCCAAAGAAAAAAATCGTAAATATTTTATTCACTTTCAGCAAATGGCCCTCAAAGTCCATTATACAAAATCCAACTATGAAGTTGTCATTACATAACAATATTTTCCTCAGGAGGAGCACAAAAACCATTACCATATCCATAACTGATCCAACTGTAAAGTTGCCATTACATACAAGATATCCTCAAAAAGAACCAAAACCAAAACTTTTCAGTAGAAAAGATATCAGAATGCCATGCAATCAAATCAGTTTGATCTTAGCAGACTTTTTTCATCATTCCTGATCATTCAGGTCAGATCAACTGTGAATCATAGTGATCACAAGCAAAATAAACAGAGTAAAACAAGCTGGCTGAAATGGTCTCATAAATGAATGATAATTCATAAGCTGAGCAAAAAATCAGCGGCTAATAAATTGGCCATTTCCAAACCATCCAAAGAAATAAAGTTTATCCATGTCAACACCATATAAGAAGAGGCCAAAACAACCTGCTTATCAAGCTCTTAACTATGTTGCTTGAAGTCACCAAAGTTATGCAAAAAAGCATAATATATCAGCCAAGGCATCATGTCTCAAGGGTGGAACAAAATCAAATAATCCAGAATTTCCAAACAGTAATATATCCAAAAAATTTCTAGCATAGTAGTCATACGAATATGTCATATAAGAACAATAAGCATGTACCAAAATCAAGAAAATACAGTCCTACAAACTGCATAATCAGCCAGCCCACAGAAACACATTTAGAAAACCTGAAAAGTTTCTATAATTTCTGCCCCTCTCTGTTCACATGTACTCCAAAAACCTTCAAGTAAGCTGCCACCTGCTTTAGCCAAAGTATCTGCTTTGAAGTTTCTTTCCCTATAAATGTGTTTGAAAGACACATAATCAAGACTATCAGCTAAATAGTGAACATCTTGAAGAATCATGGCTAGTTCAATATTTAGTAATTGATACTTACCTGATGCCCAATTTATAACTAACTGGGAATCCCCAAAAACTTGAATTTTATCCAAGTTATGCTTCTGAGTCAGCCTAAGGAGAACTCCTAATACTACAATTGTTTTTTACTAAAATTCGATGTCATGATCTCATTATTATTCATTGTTGTTCACAAAAAGGGTGATGGTAGTACTCATAGGCCTATCCTCCTGCCTCTTCCGTTATGTGCCATTTCCCTTGAGCCATATTAACTCCTTCTTTGATATTTTGCCAGTTATTTCATTTCTTTCTTTGTATATGTGAGTGAAGAAACTCTCCCGAGTAATATCCAATCTCCTAATCTCCATTAACAGTAAATGCAAGAAAATATTATGACATGCATGTGATTCAATTAACCAATTTATAATAAGAAGTGCATCCCTAAAAATTTGTAGCCTCTTTACATTTTTTCCCACCACCAGGCATAGAACAAGCTAGAGAGCTTTTAATTCAACATAATTGTTGGATCCAGGATCCAAACCATCTTGGAATTTGAAGCAGTTCCTCTTAGTGAGATAAAGAATCCCTCCCACTCCATTATGACTCGGATTCTTCTGAGCAACCTCGTTGAAAAAATCCCAAGGCTTCCCCCCTGTTAATATCCTCAATATGGACTTGTCTGGATTTCTTTTTTCTTTTGTTTTTGAGGAAAGCTATGAATAGTTGCCATACTTTTGTTTGCACCGTGAAAGCACGAGGTTTCTTTATCGTCAAAGATATTTGCATTATTGTCCAACCAAATTTGCTAGGAAGTAATTAGAGGTAAATCCATGTGTTCTTCTAAAGCAAGATTTGCACACTAGATTCTTAGGTTGTCCTTAACTTAATTTCCAAACCAAGACCTACTTATTCCATTATTTTCCAAACTTGTTGAGTACATGGGCACTCCATAGTTAAATTGAAATTAGTCTCGTCGTTTTTTCTGCACAAGACACACGTCCCAGGCCCCAATCTTCCCTTTCTTTGAAGGACATCCCAAGTGATGCCATTATTGCACAATAGGTATTTTTTCCTTATGGGGGAAACAAAACTTCCAAACTTCTCGCAACCACCATTCTTAGGGTTCTTCGATTTGCGAAAGAAAGCAAAATTTTATCCCACTTTCGGAGTGTATACACCATGAGGATCACATAACCAAATTATAACATTTTTACGGTATGAGAGGTGGATGTGATTATGTTGATGTTGATCAATAAACTTACCCCATTATCTGTGTCATCTCCTCTGAACCCTAAGTAGTTTGTTGCCTTCCAGGCTTGCCTCCTGAACGTATTGACTATGGAATATGCTAATTGACTAATCATTACCAATCCTTTATCTATAAGATAATTTACCATATAAGGAGGAATCTTGTGTAGGAATACACTCCCTGTCCATGGGTCTTCCCCTGCTCTAACATTATGTCTGTCTCCCACTTGCCATCCAAGACCATTTCCTATTAAATCAAATGAACAAATGACTGATTTCCAAATTACATATATGTTATTTTGAAATTTGGTTGGATTTCAAATTGCAGAGGCTATATACTTCTAATATACTACTTGTTTCCATTGACCTTCACCTTTTATAAACCTCCAATCGCACTTTGCCCCCAATGCTTTGGATAAAAGCAAACAAAAATTTGGCAGCCCAGCCACCCTGACTTTTAGGAAGAGCTATTTTTTGTCATCTGATCAAAGCCATCCCTTTTCTCTCCGCTTTGCTTGTAAAAAAAATTAAAAAATAGTTTTCTAATTTTTTCCAAAATTCTTTAGGGATCCATGCTAGACTCATCTAGTACACTGAAACTACCTCCAGTGCATATTTTTATCAAAACCAACCTTCATCCTTTGGAAATCCATCTAACACACCAATTTGAGATATGTTTTTTCACATTTTACGACCATCCAATCCCAATATTTAATTCAATATGCAACAGGTTTAAGGGTAAACCCAAGGTATTTTAACCCTTCATCGAAGATTATGGAATTATAATGAAAAACAAACTTGTACCTATTCATGTCCTCCTCATCTATGCACTCCCCATATATTTTGGACTTACCTTCATTTATTCTTATCCCTGAAGCTTTATAGAACTACTCCAAAATAGAAGATAGTTTTTCCACATCCCTCATCAAACCGTCGAAAAAAATTAAATATCTACAAAGAGAATATGGGTGAGCTAGAAACTAACCCTGGTGCTCATTCCTTTAAAACCCCCCATTCCTTTTGCTATTAAAATGGCTCTACTCAAGCCTTCCATAAGAAGAAGAAAGAACAATGTGGCTAAATGGAAACCCTATCTAATTCCCCAAGATGGTCTGAGAAAAGGTCGATGCAACACCATTTATCTATACTTAGAAGGATGTTGAGGTCAAGCACCCCATTACCCATTTGATAAAGGGAACATTGAATCCCATCTGAGACATTACCATCCTGAAATATTGCCAGCTTACCCTATCATATGCCTTGGATAGATCTATTGTAAATACTACTTCCTTCAACTTCTTGGTTTTGATGGAGTGGATCCCCTTCTATGCAACCCTAATTGCTTCGTGAATATGTCTTCCAGGTAAGAAACCATATTGTTCTCTTGAGATAGCTTCTGACAGGAAAGGATTCAATCTACTTGCTACAATTTTTGCTACGATCTTTTAGATTGAATTACGTAAAAAAGTTGGTCTAAACTCTGCAAACGATCTCGAATTATCTGCTTTTGGGAATAAATCTAGGTAAGAGGAATTGAAAGCAACTATAATCTTACCATTTGTCCTTGTTTCCTCCACAACAAGTAGCAAATCCTGCTCCACAACCTCAAATGGTTTAATGTAGAATTCCATTGGTAACCCATTTGGCCCTTGGTTTTTTTCCCTTTTTAGTTTATGAAGCACCACGTCTAATTCTTTACTCTTTACTTCTTCCATCAATAAAATATTGTCTACTTCGTTAATAGACTTTTGATAGAATTGGCAGATATTTACTGCTTCTTATATGCTAAATCGACTTTTCTCTTTACATATTTTATCAAAATAATGTAATACCAGCTTTTCCAATATCTTTGAAGTTGATTACCTCTACCCCTTTGTCCTTTTGAGCTTTCTTTTCAAGTGACCATTGAATTGAGATAGCTTTTATATGTTTTATGTTTTCCTTGAATTTTATTTGAGCATATTCCCTTCTAGTCCCATACAAAGGAGCCAACTCTTTTTTAAGGAGAGAGACAAATGCATCATCATTCAACCATAGAGAATTGAACTTCAATGGAGTTTAGAGTTTGATTCCTACTCCCTTTAATTTCATTACAATTCGTAAGTGGTTTGAATATTCCCCCTCACTCACCCATTGTTTGATTCTAACCAACACATCCATCAACCGCTTTCTAACCAAGAAATGATCAAAACAATTGGCAATTCTATCCACCCCCACTCTCTGATTGGCCCAAGTGGGATTTATATTCACTAGTTCAACATCGAGGAGACCTCCATCTTCCAATTTTCTTAATAAGAAATCAAATAAACCATCCTTCTACGCAAATACTCCATACCTTTGAACAACCCAAAGAAAAGTTTAATTCCTCTCCAAGAATTAAACTCAGGAGTTTCATTAATTCCTTGAAAAACATTTTTTTTCCAAAATGCAATACAATCCTACTAAGGCCCATAAATATTCAAGAATAAAAATTACCAACTCAGCGCTTGAGAAACCAAGGACACTCCCAAACCTGAATTCAGAGACCAAGCCTTAACGCACCGCAATTTCAAACCTCTAGATCATCCTCTAGAATCAACAAAACATAATTCCCACCCTAAAGGGGTCTTTTATTTAACTTTGTGACAATATTCTCACCTTCACTCATGATTTCTTGCAAAAATAAGACATATGGATTACTTGTATCCACTAACTTGCTAACAACTAAATTCTTAGAGGGGATAGTCATCCCTCTAACATTCAAGAAGAAAATTAGCATTAAGGAACTAGCGCTAGGGTCTTTGTTTCTCTAAGCACCCTCTTAATGTTTTTATGAGTTCCTTTTGCAACTTCCCAGGTCGCCTTTAGTTGGGGGTTTTTAATGACCGACTTCCTTCCTCTACCCGTGCTCTACCTTCATTTTGACTCCCATCAGGGTTCATAGCCAAACCCTTGGAACCTTCTAGGAACGGGACCTCTAGATCCCCCTTACGGGATCTCAAACTATACATGTAATCATTCTCCTCCACTCCCCCAATAGGGCCTTTACTTTTAATCATTGAAACAAGACCTTTGCTAGTCATCTTCTCATTCGGAGTTATCAATCCAACTCCAAACTCCTTTGAATAATCAGAACTACCCTCTTTCACTAACGACATAATTTATCTTTCCCTTAAATATTCGAAGGGTAAATCCTTAAAATGATCTATACCTTTATCAAGAAAAACATAAAAATAGATAGGTATTAGGTCATTAATACTCTTACAAGGATAATCCGCTAATTTCTCTGTCTTGAGAAATCTTATATGCTGCAAAATGCCCTCATTCATCTCGGGTCCTGACAAAACCATGACCTTTAGAGTTTGGATCTTCTCTGGATGTATTTTATTCTCTTCATCCTCTTTTGGACTACATACTTTTTCAGGAAATGCACAATCCAAGCGAACTTTCTTATCCTTGTGCTTCTCCGGGCATGCTTTCTTTTCTTCCCAGACATTCCTCCTGAAAGATTTCAGACAATCTCCAACTAGATGATCGTAGATATTACATCTATTGCACTTGAATGATAGTCCTTGATAGTTTAGGGGTTGATGATAATATTTGTCTCCCTTTTACATAACTATATTATCTGCCAACCAATCCCTAAGATCTAGTATCACCAAAACCTTTGCCAAAACCATTCTGCCATATTGCAAATATGAAGACTCTGCCTCCACTTATGTTCCCAGTTTGTTTCCTACCACCTTAAATAAATCCTCAGACCAAACTCAAGAGGCAAATTCGACAATTTCACCCAAATCAGGATCAAATCGTTGCATTTTGTTGACACATCATATAGTGGAGTCCACCTCTTCAAGAAAATAATCGTGGAATCTTACCTCCATAGACCTTTGAAGATATTAAGCGCATATTGCACTGTTTTAAACTGGAAAGCTACCCATCCCCCTAGACAATATAAAAGATTATGAATTGTAGCCTAGCAAATAGCCTCAAACTGTGGAAACCCATTTCTTCAAACCCACATCACTTGTTCTCCTACCTTGAAACCAACGTGAAACCAACCTACAAGAATTGTCTCTACGGATATACCAACCTCGTTCATATTGATATCTGATCCGGATTTATGCAGGAACGCAATAGAATACAAAAATAACCATAGAAACAAATATGCAGTGGAAATAACACTTCATTTCATTAATCGATAACTGAAACTTGTTTAGATACAAAATGGAAAAAAACTAGCTAGAGTGCTGGTAGCTTATCTCTGAGAAGAGATGTGGCGGCTATATGCCTCTGAACTCTGTGTTACAATGAGGCTCGAAGGCCTATATATTATTGAGAAACAATGGAAACCCTACACATCTAAAAACCTAACCCTAGGAGGTGAAACGCCTTAATGTGGGCCCCGTTGGGTAACTTGGTACATCAATTTCCCGGGGTCGTAACTTTAGCATACTACCTCCGTTTGACGCGCATGATACATCGTTAGAAAGATTTGTTTAAGGAATACATCCATAAACAATAAATATTGAGTCTAGAATTGGACTCATATTTGCTCGACCATTTGATGCCAAAAAAAAACATCGTTTAGGGCCTCAAAACGGCTCCGAAAGTTTAGGACCTGAAAACTGCCAAAAATAGTAAATTGTGCTACAATTAAGGAAACTGGAAAACTGAAAGAAACAATGGTGGGGGTCCAAGAGGAATTGGTGGGTGGCCACCAATATCCTCCTGGATCATTCCTCCCCCCTTAGGAAGCAATGGTCCCCATTGCGTGGAGTTCCTCCATGAGATGAGAAAACTTCTGTTGAACTTGGTCCTCGGTGAGCCACTTTCCCTGGTGAAGGAGTTGGCCTGCTTTGACAACTCGATATAGCTGGATCTTCTGCTGGCGGGTGCTCTTGATCTATGTGTCCATAATCCGATCAGTTGTGGCTTGTTCCATGCAGTCGGGGTTTAACTCTGTTGGTGTGAGTTGTTCTGCCACGTCTGATGTGTCCAGTAGAGGTGGAAAGTAGGGCCAAAGGCGGTCCACATTGAATATTGGGTGCAGACCAAGGAATGGTGGAATATTGAGCTTGAAGTCATTGTCCCTGACAGCCTTATTGATGGTGTATGGCCCATATCGGAGCGCGTGAAGCTTGCGGTGGGATCCAACGAGGCGCTCCTTCTGTAAATGTTGCTACACTTTATTTCCCACCTGGAAGTTGTGTTGCACCCGATGCTGATCATGTCGCTGCTTGTACTTAGCATTGGATCTGTCCAATATGTCATGAACCTATTGGCGAATGTGCTGAATGTGCTCAATGAAGCTGTTTGCCTTGGAAACTTCAGACTGGATATGAATTGAATTAGCCTGAGTAGCTGCAAATGGCATGGCTACGTCAATGGGACATAGTGGCTGGAATCCCAAGCCCACCTGAAACGGGTTGTGGTTGGTTGAGCTATGGAGGGACCAGTTATAGTTGTGTTGTACATAGGGGAGGCTCTCATCCCATGTGTGTGGATTCTTTGAGTTGTACATGCGCAAAATGTGTACGATCATCCTGTTGACGACCTTTGTCTGGCCATCATTCTGGGGATGGAAAGCTGTGGACTTTGTGAGCTTGGTGTCTAGCATTGACCATAGGCTAGACCAGAATGTACTAAGGAACCTGCTGTCCCGGTCTGAGATTATATACTGTGGGATACCAAAGTGTACCCACACTCGTTCAAAGAAGAGTTTAGCAGTGGCTTCTGCTGTGACATTCTTCTTGCAGGCTGCCATTATGGCCATCTTTGAGAATCTGTCAATGACCACAAACACACAATCGTTGCCATGCTTAGTAGAAGGAAGGCCTGACATGTAATCCATGGAGATGGATTCCCAAGGTCGACTAGGGGTAGGCAATGGAGTATAGAGGCCTTGCTTCTTGATGGATGGTTTGGCAATGTCGCAGGCAGTGCAGGATCAGATGTACTTCCCGACGTCCTGTCGAAGGTTTGGCCAATAGAAATACTTCTGCAGTACTGCCACTATTTTCTCGACCCCGAAATTCCCAGTGACTCGACTGTAGTGCGCTTCCCAAATCATCTTGGCACGCTTGCTTGAAGGAACACAAAGGTGTCCCATGTGACACAGTAGTACATCCTGGAGGTGAAATTTTGGAACTTGGTTTCCCTCCAAGAGTGTCTGGTATGTGTGGTTGAATTCTGGATCGCTCTTGTAGAGAAGTGGCCAATCAGAAGTCTCGCGCCCACAAGAGTTGAGCACGGTCCTTATCGCCATGATTTGTGGGCGGCTGAGGTAGTCTGCAACATTATTGGTGCTTCCCTTCTTATACTTGATGTTCAAATGAAACTGTTGTAGATATGTGGACCACTTCTGATGGAGATCGTTCTATAACTTCCCTTGTGTCTGCATTAACTGCAGGGGTCGGTGGTCTGTGTGAATGATCATTTCCTTCCCCAAAATGTAATGCTTCCATTGTTGGCAAGCCTGTATAATGGAATACATGTCTTTGTCATAAGTGGGATATTTGCGGACAGTGTTTGACAGTGTCTCACTGTGATATGCCACTGGATGCCCTTGTTGAGTAAGGAATACCCCAATAGCATAGTCAGAGGCATCTGTCTCGATCTCAAATGGTTGTTACAAGTCTGGTAATGTGAGCACTGGGGCACAACAAAGGCGATGTTTCAATTCTGCAAAGGCCTTCTGCTGAGTTTCTGACCAAAAGAATTTTGCTTTCGCTCCTCCCTTGGTGACTTGACTCAAGGCCAAGTGATATGAGAGAATCCCAACATGAACCTGTGGTAGAAATTAGAAAGGCCCAAAAAGCTGCGAAGCTCTGTTAGAGTAGTTGGGGCTGGCCAATCTCAAATGACTTGGATCTTGGTTGGATCCACATGTACCCCACAGTCATCAATAATGTATCCAAGATACTAAAAATGGGTCATGCCAAAAGTGCACTTGTCCAAATTGGCACACAACTTGTGCTGACGCAATGTTTGGAGGACCTGTCGGATGTGGTGGAGGTGCTCTTCCCAAGTCTGGCTGAAGATCAGGATGTCATCCAAGTACACTACTACAAATGAGTTGGTGAATGGCCGCAAGATGTCGTCCATCAATCTCATGAAGGTTGCAGGAGCATTCGTCAGCCCGAAAGGCATGACCAACCATTTGAAAAGGCCCTCCTTTGCTTTGAAGGCATTCTTCCACACATCGGCTGGCTCGATCTGTACCTGGTGATACCCAGACTGTAAGTCGATCTTGCTAAAATATTTTTCCCCTTTAAGCTGGTCCAGGAGGTCATCAATCTGTGGGATCGGGTACCTATTCCGGACAGTGATCTTATTCAACACCCGATAGTCAATACAGAGTCTCCAAGTCCCATCCTTTTTCTATACCAACACGATCGGGCTCCCACAGGGCGATGAAATTGGCCGGATGTGACCCTTCTACAACAGCTCCCGAATTTGCCTCTTGATTTAATCATTCTCCAGAACAGAGCGGTGATAGATCGGTCCATTGGGAAGCGACGCACCTGGGGTCAGATCGATGGGGTGCTTGACCTGACAGTGGAGAGGCACCCCGGTGGGTGAGGTGAATATGTCTCGGTACTCCTCCACGACCTTGTCCATTTGTTGTTATCGTGCGGAGGGGCCCTATCTAGAGGTTGTGGCCACGATCTTCTTCTTGCCCTAATGGCGGATCATTAAGAAAACAAACTTCCTAGTTTTGGAAATGAGCTTACTGCATTGTTTTGTAGTAACCAAAGAGATAGCGGTAGGGGGTGGTACCTCTGGTATCCTATACAAATTATTTCCCAACGTAATAATAATGGCGCGAGACTCATACACAACATGTTGCTTCCATAAGTATGGTTGACCTAATAATACATCACAAACATCAAGAGGAGCAATATCACATAATACCTCATTGATGAAGGGCTTGATGCTGTAGGGAAGGCGGCACTGCTGGTTGACGTGAAGATCTCGTCCTTGGTGAAGCCACCCAATGATGTATGGCTGCGGGTGTGCTGTGGTCGGCAAACCCAACCGCTTCACGAACTCTGCTGAAATCAGGTTCTTTTGGTTCCCACTGTCGATGATGAACTGTAGCGGGGAACCCTTTACCCACATCTGGGAGT
The DNA here is from genome assembly GCA_001517045.1 of Pseudotsuga menziesii. Taxonomy (NCBI): domain Eukaryota; kingdom Viridiplantae; phylum Streptophyta; class Pinopsida; order Pinales; family Pinaceae; genus Pseudotsuga; species Pseudotsuga menziesii. The sequence continues at coordinate 223,859 of LPNX010723351.1, forward strand.
GGAAAAGACGCTCCTCCTCCTCTGAATATTCTGGTTCTTCCTTTTGGATCTTCGTGGTGGCAATGGTGGCGTTGGGCTATGCATCGATAATATTCTTCCCTCTGTCATTCCCCTTCTCAGGTTCAGATTCAGTGTCAGAGTATGCATCTGATTCATAAGCCTTTATCTCAGCCACCAGTGACTACTTAGCCCGACACTCGTGTTGTGAGTGGGGCTGTTATGGAACTCGCACCACTTTCCCACTTCCTTCTTCGGCTTTGTAGTGTTTCTCTTTGCTTGTGACTTTGGCAAGTTTTCTTGAGTCGCCATGCCTTGGCTGTGTCCTTGGTTCTGCAGTTTGGGGGCACCTTTCCCTTGCTTCTGATTCGTAGATCCAAAGTCTCACTTTTTCTGTTTGAATTTTTGCTCAATTTTGGTAGCATGTCGATATGTCGTACCAAGCGAGGAGATGTCGAAGAACTCCATTTCCTCCTGAATGTATCTGTGCATACAATTGCGGTACTTCAGCACCAAATGTTTCTCTGAATCTTTGATAACCAACTTGGTGTGCAGGGTATGGAACAGATTCGTTAGCTCATGCACATCTTGATCTCTTTGCTACCGTAGCGTAGTCCATTGGATGTACTTGTCCTCATAGCTACCCACGGGATAATATTGTCCCTTTATGGCATCTCAGAATGAATTCCAAGTGGGTACAGCTGAGAAAAGAGAGGGTTCCTCCTCATCCTTTCTCTCACAGTAGGTTTCCCACCAGTCCTTGACATGGGGGGAGGCTTTGAGTAGAGAAAAAGTAATCTTTTCCCGGTCAGAAAAGTCATGAACCGAGAAATATCCTTCTAATAGATTCAACCATTTATCTACGACGTTTGCATCTATTCGACCATCAAATATGGGAATGTCGAAGTTTACTTGTACCTTAAAAGGGGTTGCACCTTCAGAGTGGCTACTAGATGCAGATGCGCCGCCAGTGGGAAGTCGTTGAAGGATCTGGCCAAAGTTATCCATCATCGCGTTCCTTTATTTTTCAAGGGCCTCCTCGAGCAACATTTTGATAGGATATTCTACGCCCTTGTCTTTCTTTTCGTCCCCCATGGGTGGCCGTCAGGATTTGCGAGGCTGATCTTGCAAAGGTTCAACTAGATTGAGCCCTAACTCTTTATACCCCGCCCTCGTTGGGGACATGCAAAGAAGGATCAAGAAAGAGTAGACCGCTTTAATACCACTGATCCGGATTTATGCAGGAACATAATAGAATACACAAATAACCATAGAAACAAATATGCAGCGTAAATAACACTTCATTTCATTAATCAATAACTGAAACTTGTTTACATACAGAATGGAAATATACTAGCTAGAGTGTTGGTAGCTTATCTCTGAGAAGAGATGTGGCAGCTACATGCCTCTGAACTCTATGTTACAATGAGGCTCGAAGGCCTATATATTATTGAGAAACAATGGAAACCCTACACATCCAAAAACCTAACCCTAGAAGGTGAAACGCCTTAATGTGGGCCCCGTTGGGTAACTTGGTACATCAATTTCCCGGGGTCGTAACTTTAGCATACTACCTCCGTTTGACGCGCATGATACATCATTAGAAAGATCTGTTTAAGGACTACATTCATAAATCACAAATATTGAATCCAAAATGGATTCATATTTGCCCGACCATTCGATGCCAAAACAATGTCGTTTAGGGCCTCAAAACGACTCTGGAAGTTTAGGACCCAAAAACTGCCAAAAATAGTAAATTGTGCTACAATTAAGGAAACTGGAAAACTGAAAGAAACAGTGGTGGGGGTCCAAGAGGAATAGGTGGGTGGCCACCAATATCCTCCTGGATCAATATCATTTCCTAAAACCAAATTTGTGGGGTTATCCTTCCTCTTGATACATCTTTTATTCCATCGAAATATAACTTAAGGATTTATGATGAGCCCAATTCCTCGTTGAATTTAGGAGGATGACACCTTGATTAACATCCAATTTACTTTCATGGTCTCTAGAAAGATCTGGGAAAACAAGCTCCCTAAAAATATTTCCTTCTCCAAGAAATCCATTCTCATCCAACTATCTTTTACTAACGATTGTTATATTTGCCTCCAACTAGTTTTTCATAGAATGAACAAATGGAACAAGCTCAGCCTCACAAATTTATTTTCTCAAGGACTCACACGATGACTTAAAATGCATAAATATTTCACTTTTCAAAAAATCTATAAAAGTTGATTGAAATCTATTTGTAATCTCATTTTGTATCTCTTTCTGCAAATTGTTTTGCACCTTTCTCAATACCATCTCCTGCCACAAGTACCTCCCATTGTCACACCAACAATCTGCTCTTCTCTCGAGAGGCGATGAAGATCTTGCAATCGCCTTAGTGTGACATAGAGCCATATGAACTTATCCCATAAGGAATACTATAGTTACCACATCACCAAAATTGAGTTGCGTGTATAATGCATCCTACACAAATAGATGTGAGATGGATCTATCTTACTTAAGAGTGTCTTGTTTTGTTTGGATAAAATTAATTATAAGAGTTATAATTGTTTATATTGAATTAAGTTAATAGTTAATAAGGGGTTGTGAACTTTATATGGAAATGAGGAAACGAGGAGAGTTTTTGTAGGAGGGGTTTAGGGTTGATGCAGGTGGATCGAGGGATGACACAAAGGTCTTAGCACAGTTTAGGAGGGTGACATTTGAATTAGCTTCAAAAGATTGGGTTTTATGGAGGAAGAGATGGCTAATTATGGTGACAGTGACACCTAGGAGTCAATAGCAATCTTGCACACAAATGTTGAGTTTTATGAAATCGTAAGATGCTTGAAGGACTATGCAACATGCATCAGGCATGAGGTTTTGTCACAATCCGGTTTTATTTAGTGGCCACATGGCATGGAAGTATTGGAAGGGTAATAGGAGGGGGTCTAGATAGACGATGACAATCTATAAGAGGTTGTTAAATCAATAACTATGCCTTTCTCAAAATTGGTCCTTACATAATCTTCATCCTCCGAGGATCTCATTATCAGTAAAAATGAAGATCGACGTAAACAAAAGTGTTTAAGGGTGAGATCTGGTAGGGTAAGCATGTTGCTCGAGTTAGATGTAGGTGTTGAGTCGGTGGAATCTTTGTTTACTTGGGCGCTAGTGGGAAAATTTATAAGTAAGATAGTTTTGAGGGTAGGTCTAATTGGATGGATGGAAGTGGGTTGGCGTTAGGCATTGGATTATTATCTATATTTCATATATTGCTCAAGGGGTGGCTTTGCTTTCAGTCTCACTCTAAGGATGACGCATAACTCATTCGAAAGTAGCCTTAGTTGTGGTCGCAGTTGAGCTTGGTTCTCAAGCAATGGAAGCCCATATTTGATTCACGGTCGAATTTTTTTTTTATGTAGCATATTTGGGTGTTGTTGTCGGGGGTTCCATTAAAGTTGTGGTTCGAAGACGTTTTTTAATCTATCGTTAAACTTTTGGGTCGTTTTGTCTATTTTTATGAGAGGAGTTTAAGAAATGAAGAGAAGTGGATGGAGAGGATCCTCATTAAAATTGGAGGTAGTTTGGAAGGATCAACAACTTGACTACTAGAGGTTGTACTTTAAGTGTTTTTTCTACATACAATGGGTCACTTGAAGTATTCTTGTTCATTGGGTCCTCCTCCTTCAAGGGTTGGGGGGGGGGGGGGGGGGGGGAATCCTAGAGTTAGGCCTTTAGGGGGGCATTTTCCTTTCAAAAATATATTAGTTATGCCATAGGTATCGCCCTATTAAAGGACGGGGAAGGTATTTTCAACCAAGATAAGATCCCCTCGGACTCCTTGGAACATTTGTAGTTGGTGGGTCAAGAGCAGGAGGAGGAACTCTCTTGTCTTAAATTTAAAGGTATGAATATTCTGCCTTCTAATCCACTAAATGAGTTTGGTTTTGATTCAACAACTTTTGTTTCCTCTTTACCTTATATCAAGTTGTCTCTCTAGTCACCAAGGAAGGGAGGGTTGTTTCTCTTATTTGTGGGATTGGGGTATCTGCTCCAGATTAGGTAGCTTTCCCTCTTGTTGATTAAGAACCTATTAAGTTTTTTGACAAACCGAAGCCAATTGCCCCTAGGTACCAAATTCAGAATTTCAAAGAAAAAGCTATGGACATGAGTGGACCTGTAGATAGTGGTCTTGCTCTGTTAATTGAGCCTCCTAGACACCGTGGAAGAAAATCCCATATTTCTCAGGAAAAATTAAAAGCATCAAAGAAGATCTTGTTAGGTAAGAATTAGACCATTGTTGAGCACTTAGAGCAGAGAATCCCATTGGTGTGGTTCCCTCATGATAATTCTCACTCTAAATGTGTGTGGGGTAGGCAAGTCCTTGGAATAACTTGCCCTCTAAAGACTATTTTCTCTTCGTAAGTCGAACACCGTGAGTCTTCTTCAAGAAACCATTGTCTCGGGGGAGAGGGCAATTGAATTTATATTCCATGTTTTGTCAGGTTGGATCTTTTGTGCATCCGATATGCAAGGTCTTTCTGGGGGTTTATTTTTTGCCTAGGATTCTTCTTTTCGAGTCTTAAGATCTAATGTTTGTGATGTAGAGATTATTTGGAAGGGATTGATAAACGTTTAGGGAAGGTTTTTCATTTATTGAATCTCTACAGTTTGTATGCAGACTGGAAATCTTATTGGGGGTCTCTAGATGATTAAGGTTTTTTATTAGATCCTCATCTAATTATCTAGGGTGATTTGAATATGACCCTCTCAAGTAGGGAAGTCTAGGGAGAATCAGCGAGGTTAGATTCTTTGGCTCCTTTATTCCAATATCTATTTGTTAAAGCTAAACTCATGGATGTGGAATCAATATGATGGTTTATATTTGGAGGAATGGTCATGGTGGATTTGTTGGGGTCTTTAAGAGGCTCGACAAAGTCTTAGTAAATGAAGGCTTGTTGGAGATCTGTGAGAGGTATAGATCTTGGATAGGGTCACTCAGTTCATCGGACCATTTCCCTGTATTCTTTCAATTGGATTCAAACTATCCAAAACCACTCGAACCATTCAAATTTAATAATGCATAGTTGAGAGAGGATTCCTTTCATCAGTTGGTAATTTAATAATTGGTGTTTCTATAAGCCAAGTGTTGCAAATTCAACTATGGAGCAATTTGTGGCAAGTTTGAAATTTAAAAAACACTTGACGGTAGATTGGGACAAGGATATGTATGCTAGTCATTGGGCCAAGCTCCTTGATATTGAAGAGAAAATGGAAAGAATGCTTTCTCAGAATACATCGAGGGTATTCTTTGAGATAAATTTGATGAAATTTAGGAATCTAGAGGAAAGAAATCTACAGTTCCTATTTGCAGAAGAATAGAAGTGGTGTCTTAAGAGTCGTTCCATTTGGTTAGCGAAGGGGGATAATAACACAGTTTTTTCATGAATATGTGGAGCACGACAAAGCCATCTATGTGATATGGGAACTAGATGGGTCGGATGGGGAAAAAATTCATTCCTTTAAGGATTTAGTGGATTCATAGGGGGTGATCCATTTTGAAGACTTATTCACAAATAAGTCTACCAATTATATTGTTGAACAAATGTGAGTAATCAAATTATTTGCTCGGTTCTTTTCCCTAGAAGAAAATGTTATGACATAAGCTTTGGTAACAACAAGGGAATCAAAGAAATTCCTATTGGGTTTCAAGAAGGACAAGAGTCCACAACCAAACTATTGCACAATCAATTTTTTCTTGTATTTATTAACTTCTTCAGGGAAGAGATTTGTAGGGTGGCGGAGGAGTCTAGAGTATATGGGAAGGTTTATGGGGTTCTCAATGCAACATTTATAGGCTTGATACCAAAGCAATTGAAGCCAATATCTTTTAATGATTTTCATTTGATTTCTTTGTGCAATTTGATTTACAAGGGAATTGCTAAAACCATAGATAAGAGGCCTAAAGGTGTTTTTCTTTGTGTTGTTCTAAATGTAACTTCGAAAGATATTCTGATGTATATTTTTGTACCCCCATTGGAGATGTGTTTCCCTCATTTCAGGATGTCATTATTGTCTATGGTCGTTGAGGTAAACCCTTTGTTGTAAGTTGGGGTAGTAGTCCCCAAGTCAAATATAATAAAATGTATTTTTAGGTCCCTCTAAGAGAAGTTAGCCGGTTAGGGTGAGAAGTTAGTGCAGTCAAGTTGTAAGTTCACTCGCATGAAGGGTGTAAATAGGGAGTTGTCTTCCCTCATTTATACACACACTCACTCTCTCAAGTTTGCATGAGGAGAGAGAGAAGGCCATGGAAGAGAGAGAGCGAGAGAGAGAGAGAGTTGCAGAGGACTTCTTATACTTGGTTTTTCCATCTTGTGATATTGTCTTAGTGATAGAACTATTATAAGGAAGTTTGTGGGGTTTTCTCCTTTATGGTTTCCTCGAGGAAAATCTACGTGTCTTGTGTATCTGCTCTATCTTATGCATCTTGTTGTGCTTATTATTATTTCATATAAAAATCCAAATAAATTTGAATTAGATTAAAACAACTATCATGGTGTCAGAGCCTCTCTGAAAGAAGGCACTGTGCAACAACAAAAATAAGGCTTCCTAGTTCAAGGTCTTATCTCCACAGATCACCAAGAAAAGAGGTCTAGGCTAACTCGCCCTAGGAGGGCGCATATTTTGGTGGAAGCATAATCCAATTTGAAGAAGTTTCATTTTTTACCTAGACACTAGTGCCAGGAAGAACTAGAGCATCAAGTTTTGGAGATTTACCACCTCAGCTTTCAGAAAAGGACCCTACTGAGCAACTCACCTCAAGTAGGTGCATATCTCTATCCAGACAGAATTCCAAAACTCCAAGTTCGGAAAATTAGGGTTTCTCTAACAAACCCTAGGTCAGCCAGCTTTGGAACCAGGTTAGACACCTCAAATCGGTAAGATCTAAATCTATGTTATTTCTATTTGAGGTTCTCATTTCAAAATGACTCATCATACCCAGCTTGACGATAAGCCTGGGGGAGATGACAACTTCCAAGCATAGAAGTACAGGATCTCCCCGATCCTAGAAGAAAATGTTTTGGATCACTATATAAGTAAGGAAGTTCCAGAACCAGAGGGAGATGAGGCTAAGACTATCCATAAGAAGAACATGGTTAAGGCCAAGAGAATAATTATAAATTCCATTAAGGATCATCTCATCCCTCATGTGTCATCCCTAAAGACATCGAAGGAAGTGTTCTATGCTTTTACAAAGCTATTCAGAGGAAATAACATCAACCAAAAGATGACATTGAGGAACCAACTGAAGAATGTGAAGATACAAAACTCAAAGACCATGCAATCCTACTACACAAGGGTTGCTCAAATTAAGGAACAACGTGAAGCAATTGGAGAGAATGTAGAAGAAGGAGATATTGTTATGACCACCTTGAATGGTCTCCCTAGATCATGGGATTCATTCATTCAAGGACTATGTGCTAAAAGAAGGTTGATCAGTTTCAATAGACTCTGGGAAGAACGCACACAAGAAGAAGCTCGACTCATAACAAGAGAAGAGAATATGGGAGAAAGTGAAGATCGAGCTCTCATAGTTCACACCAGAAGATATCATAGAAAGAAGGAAGATCACCATATCAACAAAAGGGAGGACCATCATCACGAAAGATAAAAGAAATTCATAAAAGATCCTTCCAACATTCTATGATACACTTGTGATGAGAAGGGACATTACTCCAGATATTGTCCCATAAACAAAGGCTCCTTCAACAAGAAGTCCAATAAGAATAGATATCATGTTCACACCGTTGAAGATGATGAACCAACAATAAAGAGACTTAAAGCAAAAACTGAGTCTTCAAGTGATGAAGAATATGTTCTTATCTTAGCACTCGCAGGAACTATCTCCATGGAAGCAATGATTGGCTTGTAGATAGTAGGGCATCCAAACATATGACAGGATACAAAGAATCATTTGTAAATTTGTATGCGCATGAGTCACCTAACAAGGTGAAACTTGGAGATGAATATCTATACCCCATAAAAGGAAGTGGAGAAGCTTCCTACAAGCTAGACTCCGGGAAATATTTGAAGATGAAAGATGTGCCATATGTTCCAGGATTGAAGAAGAATCTTCTCTCCATCTTTGCACTAGATGCAAAGGGAATAAGGGTTGCATTCGTTGATGGCCAAGTCCTAATGTGGCAAAAATGGAAAGACAATAGATGATGCAACAATGATTGGAGAGCAAGCGGGAGGCCTATACAAGTTGAAGGGACAACCACAAGCATTGGTTCATGAATACATTGAACCAAGTGAACTATAGAATAGAAGGCTTGCACATGTGCACTATAGAGCACTACCAATTGCAAGTAAAGTAGTTTCAGGAGTTCCAGAAATCCAGATAAAAGCATGAAGGTGTTTCCAAGGGATGTATGCAAGGAAGGAACATTAAGAATAAATTCCCCAGTAGTGAGAGCAAAGAAAAAGAAATACTAGACATAATCCACTCAGATGTCTATGGGCCCATGTCATCCATATCACTAAGTGGCTATGTATACTATGTTTACTTTATAGATTATTTCTCACGTAAAAGTTGGATATATTTCTTGAAAGGGAAAAATGAAGTCTTCAATGAGTTCAAAGAATTCAAAGCCTTGGTCTAGAACCACACTGAAAGGAAGATCAAGACTCTATGGTCAGATAATGGCATAGAGGTCACCTCAGAAGAATTCAAGGAACTCTGTAGAGAATCTAGGATTAAGAGGGAGTTAAGCACTCCATACAATCCTCAATAGAATGGCCTTATGGAACAGAAAAAACATAAATATAAAGCAACGAAAATAATGCTACATGACCAGGATCTTCTGATGCACCTTTGGGAAGAGGCAACAAGGACAACTATGTATGTACAGAACCATACTCCTCACCGAGTACTCAACAATAAGACTCCTGAAGAGGCTTTTTCAGGAGAGAAACCATAAGTCACCCATCTCAGAATATTCGATTGTCCAGTGTACATACACATTCCAAAGGAAAAGAGGACCAAGCTCGATCCTTCTGGGAGGAAGGGGATATTCATAGGATACAGTGACACTTCAAAGGCCTATCGAATATAATTCCCAGAATTCAAGAAGATCAACATCAATAGAGATGTAATATTCGACGAAGACTCAACATGCTCCATATCTAGAGGACTACCTATTGTAGAAGTTGAAGAACCTAAAGCAACTAGAGTATGAGACATGACAATAGAAGAAACAATTCCAGAAGACCATGAATATCGCGATATAGCAGAACCACAAGAGCATGTAGAACCACTTCATGAGAAGAATTCCCATAAGAGAAAACCATCACGTTCACAAGAGCTACTACAAGATGCAGAAATATATGGTACTCTAGATGGGATGCACAGAGAAAGGAAAATACCTAAACCATACAACAACTATGTGGCCATGCTATGTGACATCATTGACTGAAAATATTTCAACTACGAAGAGGCTGCAGAAAATAAAGAATGAAAGGATGCCATTATCGAGGAGTACTAGTCAATTATGAAGAATGATGTATGGGAGATAGTTCTGAGGCCGAAAGGGAAGTCTATCGCGACTTCGAAGTGGATCTACAAGATCAAACATGCTGCATATGGTAGCATTGAAAATCACAAGGCAAGGTTCATGGCACATGGCTTCTTCTAGAAAGAAGGCATATACTACGAGGCGACATTTGCACCTGTAGCAAGATACACTTCTATCAGATCTATACTTGCATTGGTTGCAGTGATGAAATGGAGGAAAACATCCTTGAATGGTGTAGTCAAAGAGGAAGTGAACATGGAGCAGCTGCTGGGATTTGAGACACGTGACATGAAGACACATGTGTGCAAATTGAAGAAATCCTTGTATGAATTGAAACAGGCACCGAGTACATGGTACGACAGGATGGATAGCTTTGTTATGAGCTTAGGATTTACCAAGAGTAAAGTGGATTCCGACCTTTACTTCAAGGTTGAAGGCAGAAGACCGGTGATGCTCCTGCTATATGTTGATGACTTATTTCTAACAGTAGAGGATGAACTCATTATAGATGCAAAGAGGAAGCTTTCCACTGAGTTCAAGATGAAATACCCGAGAATGATGCACTATTTCTTAGGCATGGAGGTATGGCAGAGTATGGATGAAATATTTCTTGGTCAAGGAAAGTATGGAGTGAAGATTATGAAGAGATTCAGAATGCTAGACTAGACTGCAAGGCGATAACCACACGTATGGCATCGAACTTGAAGCTACTGTGTGATGATTCATTAGAGACAGTTGATGCCACGCTATATCATCAGATGATTGGTTCATTGATGTACATGATGAATACGAGACTAGACATATGATTTGTTGTGAACACCCTGATACAGTTCCCGACAGATCCGAGACATGTTCACCTAATAGATGCAAAGCATGTATTGAGGTACTTGAAGGGTACAATTGATTATAGAATCAAGTATGATGCAAATCAGAAGATTAACCTGCACAGTTATGTTGATTCAGATTGGGTAGGTAGTGCCACTGATAGGAAGATCACTTTAGGATGCTGCTTCAGTTTGGGATCTGGTATGATCTCCTCATTTAGCAGGAAGCAGTCCTACATGGCATTAAGTACAACCGAAGAAGAATATGTTGCATCTTGTTTGGCCAGTTATGAGGCATTATTGCTTTAGAAACTGCTATTTTATTTATTTGATCTCTAAATAGAGGCAACTTGTATATTTTGTGATAACCAGAGTTGCGTGAAGTTGTCAAAGAATCTGGTGTTCCATGACAAGATGAAGCACATAGATATCAACTATCAATATATCTGGGATATGGTGCAAAGAGGACCAGTTAAGCTCAGTACGTGGTGACAGATGAGAAAATAGTGGATGTGTTGACCAAGCCACTAGCCAGAGTGAAGTTCGAATACTTTAGAGAAAGACTTGGTGTTCTTTAGATCGAGGTCCCTAGAAAGAGGGAGTGATGAGTTTTCGTATGGTCACATACCCAGGTTGGAGATGAAGAGAAGACCAGAAGATGCAGATGCACGAGTACGAGATCTAATATGGGAATGTATACAAGTTTCCCCCAGATGTAATCAGTCCTGGCGTAGTACGCAGGTTGTCCTAGGACGTAATCAGTCATGTCAGATTGTCTTTAGATGTAATCAGTCCTAGTGTGGTACGTAGGTTTTCCTTAGATGTAATTATTCCTGGAAGGTTGTCTTTGGATGTAATCAGTCCTGGCATGGTATGCAGGTTTTCCTTTGTTGTAATCAGTCCTTGAGGTTATCCTTGGATGTAATCAGTCCTGGCATGGTATGCAGGTTTTCCTTTGTTGTAATCAGTCCTTGAGGTTATCCTTGGATGTAATCAATCCTAGTGTGGTATGTAGGTTGTCCTTGGATGTAATCAATCCTAGTGTGGTATGCAGGTTGTCCTTGGATGTAATCAATCCTTATGTGGTCCCATGTTGGAGATGATGAGAGGTCACAAGGCACTTGGTGTTGGCCTAGGTAGTTCTCACGTAGTGGTAGACACAGGTTGTCTTGGTGACGTAATGAGTCTTGGTGTACTCCTATGTTTGTAGAACGCAAATTGACAATGGAGAGACATAATGCACTTGGTCTGCTCCTAGGCAATTCTAGCATAGTGGTAGACACAAGTTGTCTTGGTGACGTAATGAATCCTGGTGGGATCCTATGTTGGTAGAACATAGGTAGTCAGTGACATGCATATGGGCTTTGCTCCGTGTACGACGACGAGATGATGCAGAAACAAAGAGATGATTAAGATATGACAAGATGACGGTAGGAGATGCAGGTGATTGCAATGGAAATGTAATGAATGGTCCTGGGTTGTACCTACGCGATGGATTGTTTGTGGATACGATGAATACCTAGATGAGGATTAGGCCTACAACCAACATGAAATAAGGCCGGCTATGTAGAAATTTTCCATGATAGATAGATGGACAGATGTCACTATTCAATGATCGAAAATATGAGAACTATTACAACAACGACGATGATGTGACCAGATGTGTTGATGATTGTGGCGAGAGAATACCTTCCTAGTTAAGAGGGAGTGTTGTTGTAACTGTAACTTTGGAAGATATTCTGATGTATATTATTATTGTATATTTTTATACCCCGATTGGAGATGTGTTTCCCTCCTTTTGGGATGCCATTATTTTCTATGGTCATTGAGGTAAACCCTCCGTTATAAGTCGAGGTAGTAGTTCCCAAGTCAAATATAATAAAGTGTATTTTTAGGTCCCTTTAGGATAAATAGACCAAATTAGGGTAAGAAGTAGAATCAATCAAGTTGTAAGGTCAGTCACATGAAGGCTATAAATAGGGAGGCACCCTCCCTCATTTATACACACACTCACTCACTT